>VZRO01004554.1:126692-200690 GCA_013397915.1 Daphoenositta chrysoptera
ATGGGGTGCAGCCTGACCCTGCTGCTGCCCCCTCCTCTAATGTTGTTTCCTCCTTCCCTCTGTGCAGTGCTGCTCCTTCGAGTGCCAGGTGAGTCAGGCTTTGGAGAGCCCTGTCCCCTACCCTCTTCTCCCTGTGGTCCCAGGCTGTGCCTTGGACTGGTCTAACCCACACCTCTCTCCTGCAGCCTCCCCGAGGGCCCCCCGGACCTGCTGGTGACCCGGGCCATGAGGTGAGGGACTGGTTGTGGCTGTGCTGTGGGACTGGGGCAGTGGGATGGGCTCACTGGGGATGCTCAGAGACCTGGAATCATTATCAGAGAATCATGAAGGCTGGAAAATGCCTCCAAGATCACCTGTGGGGTGTGGATCCACACCATGCTCCCCTGTGACCAGCATGCTCCCCATATCCATGGAGCGTTTCTGCTCCCACCCTCCCTGCTCTCCTTTCAACAGCTCAATGTTCTGTTCCTGGGGATGATGAACTAACTGTGTTTCTGTCCTGTATTGCAGGGAGAAAGAGGCAAGCCAGGTCTTCCCGGCCAGAAAGGAGAGGCTGGAGACCCAGTAAGTGAAGGACCAGCCCTGGTGACTCTGCACAGGGGCTGTTTTTTGGCTGCTTCTAGCCAGACCTCTCAGGCGCATCCTCACCAGCATCACCCTGTTTCCATGGGGTGTGCAGTCATGCTGTGCAGTGGGGTGGCTCCTCCTCTTGCTACAAGGCTTCCTTGTTCCTCACCCAAAATAGCCGTCCCTCCTGCAGGACATGTCTCTGACTCATGTGTGCCAGCCCAGGGCTGGACTCTGGGCTCCCTCCCGCGTCCTCTGACACAACAAGCACAGCAGTGTTACAGGGAAACCTTTGTAAATAACCTAAGAGCATGAGGAAACTATTTTCCTCCTCCTCCCCCTTTTATTTTACTAGGCACACTTATTTTTGGGAGGCACATTTCTCCCACACACGTGAGCGTGCAGTTACCATCCTGTGCAACCCCAAACTGGAAACCCCATGCCATGCGTTTTTCCTTCCCAAGGGTTTTCTGCCCTTTGCTTTCATCCCAAATGATGTGTCCCCAAGCACCCAGTTTCCCTCACCTCCATGAAGAGCTGGAGATGGTGGAAGTGAAGGCAGGCCCTCTTGGCCCTCTGCAATGATCCCGTGCTCCCAGACCAGGAAAACAAGGATCAGAGTTCTGGGAGAGGCTCCTGTGTGAGAGAATGGCAGCTGAGCCCCACATCAAGAGTCTGGGGGGATGCTGTCCCATGGTGATGAAGTATCTGCCCCCATAACACTGTGTTTCTGTCCTCCAGGGCAGGCCAGGAGACATGGGACCTGTTGGCTACCAAGGAATGAAGGTGTGTGGGGCTGCAGGCTCACAGAGGTGGTTCAGAGGGGGGCTGCAGGCTTTGTGCTGCAGGTGTTCTCACTCTCCCATTTCCGTCTCTTCTTTCCTCTCTAGGGTGACAAAGGAACCCGAGGAGAGAAGGTGAGGACAGCAGGAATGTTTGGGGGAGATCCCTGTGTCCCCCCACGTGGTTATCCTGGGCTGGCCCTGCACCTGCGTGGTGTTGGGGTCTGCTGTGTGCCCCTGCACCTACCCCTCCTGCTGGCACTGCCTGAGCCAGGAGCGGGGATCCAAGAGGATCCAGTGGTGTGCAGAGGAGTGGTGAAGGCCTGACCCTCAGACTGAGCTGGTGTGGGGACTGCACTGTGCTGGGGGGGTGGATCTGCTCTGCATGGGGGTCTGACACCTCTCTCCTTCCCTCTGCAGGGCTCAAGAGGAGCCAAAGGAGCCAAGGTCAGCCTCTGCTTTTGCACCATTTTTCTCTGTTTGACGTCTGGGAGGCATTGGGAATTTGGGAATCACTTCATGGTCCTTGTTCTCTGCTTCAGGGTGAGAAGGGCAGGCGTGGAATCGATGGCATCGATGGCATGAAGGTAAATCTCTGCTCCAGGGCACTTTGCTCTGAGCACCCTGGCTTTTGTCCCTCCACTCCAAAACTATTGTGGGGTCTGGGGATGAAGCCTGTGAGGCAGCCAAGCTCCCTCCCTGCAGGGCCATCCATCTGCCAGCCAGGGATGGGGCTGGAATGTCCCTTCCAGGGGTCTGGGATGAGGGATGGGGTCTTCCCGTGAGTGTCACTCATTGGGGACCCCTGCTTTGTCTGGCTGACAGGGTGAAGCTGGATACCCTGGATTACCTGGCTGCAAAGGCTCGCCTGGATTCGATGTAGGTAGCCTGTGGGTGCCCCTTGCATGCGAATGAACAGCTCTGCCATGATGGTGTGTGGAAACAGGGAATTACTTGGACATGTGCAATGCTTATCCCAGGTGTGTCACCTCAGGGGTGACCCTGGGTCAATCTGCCTCGTCCTTGCCTGGGAGCTGTCCCCCACTGCCCAGCGCTGCCCGGGATGCAGCTCTGGAAAACATCATCCCAACATTGCATTTCTCCAGTTTCCCTGCTTTTTCCATGCTCCCAGGATGACACATTTACAGTGGCTTAGCGTCACTGTGGTCCAGCCACAGCAGCCCAAAGCCACATTGACTGCCATTTTCCTCTGAGCTTCAGAAGTGTTTCAGCAATGTGGGTGCAGCATTGCTCGCATGGCTCCATGGTGCAGGAGTTCCTTCTGGCCATGTCCCTCCTGTTCATCCCAATGGGAAGCCACTTGCCAGGCTGCTGGGATGCTCAGTCCATGCCCAGTTTCCTGCAGATGGTGTCACCAGCTCGGGTTTCAGTGATGCTGCCTTAAATTTCAACAGGGAGCTCAAGGCCCACCCGGACCAAAGGGAGACCCTGGTGCTTTTGGACCCAAGGGAGCAAAGGTGAGTTGCTCTGCCCAGCCTCACACAGAGGAGGGATGCTGGGACCCCTCTTTTGCAGGAGGGAGAGGTGGAAATTCCTTTCACTGCTTGGGGCAAGCCTCTCACAGAATCAGAATGACTTGGATGGGAACAGACCATAAAGCTCAGCTCATTCCACCCCCTGCCATGGGCAGGGACACCTTCCACTGGACCAGGTTGCTCCAAGCCCTGGCCAACCTGGCCTCTTCACTAGAGGATGGCCCCCATCACCCACGGTGTGCCCAAGGTTCGTGAGTGCCCAGAAGCCTGGCACAAGCATCCCTGAGATATTAAGGGAGTGCTGTGAAGAAGTGGCTTTCACTGGGAGTGGAGTAGGGAGGGATCTGCTGTGATGGGGAAACACCACGGCCCTGAAAGAGACTTGGGGTGCACTGGGGCTCCTGAGAGCCTCTTAGCTGTGGGAGCTGAAATCTGCTGCTGGATGCAGTCCTGATGGTGCCTTATGCTCTTGCGAAGGGGGAGCCTGGGAATGACGGAAAGCCTGGCCGACAGGGGATTCCCGGCAACCCTGGAGAGAAGGTGGGTGAAGAAGTGTCTGAACATCCTCTGCTCTCTGTGAGAGGGAGAGGACCCCTGCTCCAGCCTGGGCTTTGAAGCAGATCTTGCCCAAAGCTCTGCAAGCATGCAGGGCTTTGCTCCAGCACTGCCTGATTTCTCGTTTGCCTTCCTGTGCCTTGCAGGGAGCTCCTGGGAACCAGGGTGAGCCTGGACCAGCAGGAGAGACTGGTGACGAGGTGAGTTCTCTACCTGTGATGCCCCTGTGGGTTCTTGCTGCCCATCCCCACCCTCTGACCACCCTTCTTGTTTCTCCACAGGGTGCTCCAGGTGAGGATGGTCCTCCTGGAGAACGGGTAAGTGAGGGTACCTCTGACAGGCATCCCATCAGGGCAGGGGCTGGTACCCTCTGGAAGAGGAGGAGGGGGCCTGGGGCTGAGCCTGCTCTGAGGTGGGCAGTGAGGGAGGGCTTTTCCCTGCTGGGAGCAGGCCCTGACTTTGTGATGCTACCCTCTCTTTGCAGGGCAGCAATGGAGAGAGAGGACCCCCGGGCTCGCCGGGTGACCGCGGGCCGAGAGGACAGCCGGTAACTGCACCTGCAGGGCAGCCTTCAGCATCTGCCTGCAAGTGGGGGGATGCTTGGAAGCCAGGGGCTGGGAATAGGTGTCCAGGGGCTAACTCGAGCAGCCTGTGGGCCAGCAGGCAAGCTCAGTGCCTTGACCTGCCAGTTTGGGAGGGACCTGCTGTAGTCCCCCAGAAATTGCCCCTTTATGCCGGCAGGTAGTCACCAAACAGCCAAAATCCAGAGGAGAGCATGCCCAGCAAGCCAAGAGCGGGTGAACAGCTGTCAATTCCTTCCTCACAGCTGGAAAACTAGTTAATGGAGAAGAGAAAATCAAGGTGTCCTCTTCTGGGTGCTCAGGGGCTGCGTGGGCTACTGGTGGCTTGGGCAGGAGGGCACAGGTACCATCAGCAACAGGGCAGCATTGAGTGGGTGTGGATGGAAGGGGGAACACTCTTCCCTCCCCTTTTGAGTGGGAGTCACTAGGAAAGTATGTCTCCAGCCTGCTGGGGTGAGTCATCAAGCATGAGCGTGGGAGGGACAGGCAGGGCCCTCAGCAGGCCAGGACAAACATGTGGCAAGGACAGCCATGCCACACGTCACAGGGAGGGGCAAGGGGTGCTCTGTGTGGGGTGGGGGTGGTGGGAGCCAGGGCATTCCACAGCAGCATCCCATATCCCCATCTACCGTCACACCACTCATCCCCTGTCCCTGCAGCGAGCACAGCAAGGACCCAGCAGCAGCTTGGAGGCGGGGAGAGGTCTGCCATGGGGAGGGGCAGCTCTGGCAGGGGGCTTCTGGCAGCCTCCCCCTTCCTGTTTACTGCTCAGGGAGTGTCGGTGCTGCTGCACGGGGTGTGCGGGGCAGATGTGCGGGAGATGAAGGCGCGCCAGTGTCCTGCAGTTAAATTGTTCAGCAGACGATGGGCTGCTTCCTTCCAGCTTTGAGTCCAAGTACGAGGCTGTGTAACCTCGCCAGAAACGTCTCGGGGCCATTTGGAAGTTGTGTTTTATGTTTGCTGTTCGGCGTATGCATCTGGACACTTCTAGGTTGCAAACAGCTTTAGGTCACCAGCCTCTCAACCGCTCCCTTCAAATTCCCCTCTCCTCTGCCTGCCTGACTTGCTCGCTCCTGGCCGTGGGTCTGGATGGGGAACGTGCTGCAGAGCCAGCCTGGCTTTGGCAGACACAGTGCCCTGCTGGGACACAGCTCTGCTGGACTGGTGGGAGGCTGTTCAGTGAAAGGGAGCTGAGCTGTGTCCATGGGCTATTTCCTTCTGTGGGAACTGTTGAGGTGCAAAACCACAGAGACTCAGGTTTTCTGGGCCCTCCTGGGCTGTCAGCTCTCTGCAAACAGCCCTGGCTCAGGGTTCTGGGTGTTAGCAAAGGAGAGGGGAGAACACCAGCAGTGAGAGGTGAGGGTGTCTCTCTCTTCATCTGTGGCTCAGATGATTTCCCATGGAAATCCCCTTAGCTCCATAGGGATGGCAGGCTGGAGGAAGCTGGCGGCTGTCCTGGAAGCTGTGCTCCTCTCCATGCAGGCTGCCCAGGGCAGGAGCTGCTCTAGAAGAGCAGCCATGGGTGCAGAGAGTGCGGCTGGTTTGGGTCCAGGGACAGGCCTCTGTGTCTGCAGATGAATCTCTCCACACTTTTGCTTTTCTGGCACGAAATGGGCTGAAAAATGTCCCCTAGAGGCAAGCTTCACAAGGCCTTCCTCTCAGAGCTATCTTCTTGGATTCAAGGTGGCCACACTGGCCTGTCTTTATCTCCCTGCATCTCTGGCAGTTCCCTACTCAATTCCTGAATCTGCCTCAAACCCCTGCCTGTTTGGACGACTGCATTTCCATCCTGCTGTGGGTGCTGCACCCCTGCTCCCCATTGCACACAGGTCCCTTTGCACCCACACCTGCTCCTCTTTGTGCTTCTCATGTCCTCTGTGTGTGCTTTCAGGGAGAGTCCGGACCACCTGGTGACCAAGGGCGGGAAGGACCCCTCGGACCACCTGGTGACCAGGTAAGAGCTTGGTTTAACCTTCTGGATCCCAGATGGAAGTGGTTGGGATGCCAGGGAGAGTGGGATAGGGGCTTTAACTGATGCCACAGCATCTTGGGATGGCTTCTCAGCATCTTCCAGACCAGGAAACAAAGCTGGTGAAGAAGGGCAGGGGTTTCTGTGAGAGCCCAGGATAATGGAGAAGGCTAAAAAATGGAGACTGGGCTGTGGGCAGAACGACCTGCACACCATTTCCCAATCCCATGGAAACAGAGGTCAGCACATCTGACAGAACTGGAAACTGGCAAGTGCAAGCTGCAGCCATGCTCAAAATGTTCAGGCCTGGGGCCAGAAGCTGCTCACCTCAGTCAGGGGTGTCAATGAGACATCTTGTGTCAGTGAGGATATCCTCACCGTGGCCCCAGCTGTGTCCCAGCCTGGTGGGGAGCCAGGCTGGGATAGATCCTGCTTCCAGCCAGCCTTTCCTGTTGGACAGGAAGAGGAGAAAGAATGGACTCCCTGCTGTCACTGAGCCTGTGGGCCACCAGTTTTCCCTCCCCACCGCTGAACTTGGGTCAAACCCTTGTCAGAGAGGGAAGCATCACAAAAGCAGCTCCAGTGCCTCCCCAGGCCAGAGGTTGCCCCAGCATTCCCACTCCTCTAGGGAGATTTGAAAAGCAGTTGCGCAGTGAGGATGATTTTTCCGTGAGCTGAGGAAGAATGCTTTTGTTTGGCCAAATTAAAAATAAATACGTAATTAGGTTTGGGTAAGAGTTGGACCTTGGCAAACACAAGTATTTTTCAAGCTGTGTTATCTGCAAGCTCTGGACCTTGAAGTGTATTTCTCTTGGCAAGAGGAAAGCGCTCCCACTAACCTGTGACTCCCTTTCATCCCATTTCTTTCCAAAAAGCTAAAGGCCAGCGCGCTCTCGCCCTGAGCCTCATGGACAGGTTTGGCGGCCCTTCTCTCTTCCTGGCCATGGTGCCCATTCTTGCTGTCGGGCCCTTGTTGCACCCAGAGAAGTAGTGGACAAGATTTGCCAACCCAAATCCTGTGTCATCCATCATAAACTCCTCTGGGGCCACGAGGGATTTGCGCTGTGCTGCTGCAGTGAGGACGAGTGGCCAGCGTGAGCCAAGGGTGTCGTGGCTCCAGCCTTGGCTAGTGTGGAGGATCACAAGTTCCTGTCCCTCCTTCCAAGATTTCTCTCTTCTGGGCTTTTGTGCAGAAATAAGGTCACATGCCTTGGAGCAGTTCAGTGCTCTGCACTGTGCAATTTTAAGATTTCTACACCCACAAGGACACCTTTCCTTGGAAGAAGGGTGCGTATGGCGTGCATGGATGTTTGGCATCAACTCTCTGCCTCCCTCTGTCCTCTGCCTTGCCTGGGGGCTGGTTGCACACCCAGCTCCACACGAAATGCTGCCTGACTTTTGGACCTGTGGGCCAGAGCATCACTACCTAGCCGTTGTCCACCATCATATCCCACTTCCTGGAAAGCAAACCCTGCAAAGGGCTGTGGGCACTGAACAGAGGGTGGAGGGGCTCCCTTTGCTGTCTGTGGAGCTGTAAGAGCAAAGAACGCTCCTCCTGCCTTCTCTCCTGTCTTGTGCTGTCTCTGGCTAGCCCTGCAGCTGACTGAGCGAGCAGCCACTGCCCAGATGGGATGTGGCAGAGTGACAGCTTTGGTCTGTTCCAGCACACACTGCCAGGGCTCTGCAGCCTCCTGAGGACAGAAACTCCCCAGAGCCAGCCTGGCTGTGACCCAGATGTGTCCAAGCCTTGAGGCACAGGGAGGTTTGTGTCACCTTCAGGGTGATGTGCTTGCACCAAGGGATTGTCCTCTAGGGGCACCTCTGTCACAGCCGATGAGATGCCACTGTGCCACCCAGCTGTGCTTTGATGCTGGAAAGCATCACCTGCCCTCCCTGGACCCCTTCCCACCAGGTCCTCTGTTACTGGGGTGAGCTCTGAAGGACAGGGATGGCTTTGGGTGCCTCGGCTGCCACTGAAAGCACAAGATGTCCAGCCCATACCTGCAGTGTCACACCTTGGCCCAGAAAGCTTTTTGGTTTGGTTCATGCTCCCCAGGGATCTGCCCCCATGGGGTTTTGCAGAGAAAATGGCATAAGGAAACGTGGGGGGAGGCAGGAGGAAAAGGAGGAGCCAGGCACAGCTCCTGAAGCACCTCCCCACCAGTATTAACCCCCATCAATAGGTCCTTTTTTGGGCTAGCCGAGGTGGTTGACTGACAGATGGTCGCCTCCACCCATCAAATCACGAAGCGAAGGTACCAGCGCCTCAGGGCAGGAGCGGAAGCAAGAGAAACCCCCCGTTGAGATCGCTCTCTGTGTTTCCCTAGGGTGAGCCCGGACCTCCAGGACCCAAAGGCTACAGGGGAGATGACGGCCCCCCCGGCAGCGAGGTCAGTGCTGCTTCATCGCCACTTCTGCGGGGAGGGGATGCAGGGACGAGCAGGGGGTGCTGCCCCTTAGGGCTGTCCCCAAATCCTGTGGACTCTGGCACCCTACTGAACCCATTGGTACAGGCTCCAGTGCTAGCTTCTTGGCAGACACATCGAGACGTTTCCATGGGTCCCTGCCTCTGTGAGGGGTGGATGGAGAGAGCTGCAGCTCGTTCTCAGCGAGAAGCCTTGGTCAGGGCTGTCCTGGCGGTGCGTAGGCACCTCGCCAGCCAGCTCTCTCACCCAAGCGGATCGAAAACACGCAGCCACGCTCACAATGAGCTTACAGCTCGTGTGGTACTAGAGGCAAAGAGAAGAGGCAGCTCTTGCTGGAAGTTCCAATGTTTATTCCAGCCCTGACCCGTCTGGGCCAGGGAGCATGAGGGCAAGAGAAGCAAGAGAGCAAGGGAGCAAGGGAGCAAGGGAGCGGGCCTCCGGCCCCCCGGTCCTTATAAAGGGTTACAGAAAGGAAGTGGGGTAGTACAACAAGGACCAATGGAGGGGAAGCAGGGGGCAGAGAGGACATCTGGCTACTGGCCAGTCAGAGGGGCCTGATGTACATAGGGTCACCAGATCAGAGAGGACTTTTCTATTGAGCTACACGGGAGTTTTAGGTTTCCCAGTTTGTCCACCAACGGCACAAACCCCTTTGACCCCTCAGCCACCATAGCTGCTGGTTCAGTCACCACAACAGGTCCCTAGAGGCACAGTTACCTTTCCTCCCCACCTCCCACAGGTCATTTCTTGGAGAGGTTATAGCCACACCACAAACCACACAGCTTCCTATCACAGGAGCTGGGGTAGATGCTCTCTGGGGACAGCCACCTGAATCTGCCACGAGGTTTGATCACCAGGGCAGGGAACAAATGGAAGCCAAGCACAGCTGTTGGCTTTCAGAGAAATCCTAGAATAATTCAAGTTGGGACGGACCTTAAAGCTCATCCTGTTCCGCCCCCTGCCATGGGCAGGGATACCTTCCACTATCCTAGGTTGCTCCAAGCCCTGTCCAACCTGGCCTGGAACTCTTCCAGGGATCCAGGGGCAGCCACAGTCTGTCTAGGCAATCTGTGCCAGAGCATCCCCACCATCTGAGTAAAGAACTTTTTCCTGACATTCAATCTAAATCCTCACATTGCTCTTGAAAGAGCAGAACACCTCCACAGCAGGCATGTGTTGGTAGCTGGTTGTCTCAGAAGTCATTGTCTTCCCAGCTGAGATGATGATGTACAATGCTCGACTGCTTCTTCTGCCCCTTCCAGGGCCCAAAGGGATTGCCTGGAGCACCTGGGCTGCCTGGAGACCCTGGGCTGATGGGAGAAAGGGTGAGTGGTACTGCTGGGGAGATACACTGTCCCAGGAGAGCAGGATCCTCCTGCCGTGCGATCTGAGGGGTCCACTTTTCTTTATCTCATCTCCGTCTGCCTTCCTTTCCAGGGGGAGAATGGTCCTCCTGGGAATGGCACAATTGGATTCACGGGTGCCCCAGTAAGTTTTTTGCGCTGCCTTGAAACTATGTTACCATTATGTCTACTTGTCCAACCTAACACGCTTCCTTTTCTCCATCCTCAGGGGCAGCCAGGAGACAGAGGCAACCCTGGCATTAACGTAAGTGTGCTGCTTCCTCTGCAATTCCACACAGGATTTGCCCTTGGTGGTGCTTTGGCACTTGGAGCTTCTCCATCAGCGGCATGGTGAATGGGCTCCCTGAAGCAACCTGCTCCTCCACAACCCTCTTTTCCCTCTGCCCACCTCCCCCCTGCAGTGGATGCTTCCAGTGGAAGTGTCCTGCTGTGGCTGTAACACCCAAGGGCAGCAGCCTGGGCTGGGTGCTCTCTGAAGCAGTCCCAGAGTCAGAGTTTGGGGTTGGGAGTGTCACCCAGGGGAGCTGGATGATGCCATGCTGGGGGCTTGATTCAGTGCTGGGTTAATGGTTGGACTTGATCTTAGAGGTCTTTTCCAAGCTAAACGATTCCATGATTCTGTAGCAGTGAAAGCCACCTAAGAAGATACCTCCATCAAGAGCACTGAAATCTGGTGCTGGGAAGCCCATGTGCTGCTCTCCACCCCTGTCCCAAGCCAGCTTTCACAAGGTCACCACGTGCCAGCTCCAGCTTCACCACGCTAACAACAGCCACTCACACAGCAGTTTCATCCATCCTGTTTTTCAGGGAACGAAAGGCTATGTTGGACCTAAAGGTGATGAAGGAGAAGCTGGTGACCCTGGCAATGATGTGAGTAACCTGTGCACTGCTGAGTCGTCTTTCCCTGTGAGCACAGTGCAGGAGCCTTGGGCAAAGACGGGCCAGAGCACATCAGACTTTGTAAATCTTCAAGCACCCTCTGCCTCTGAGCAGTGACTGATGGATGGCAAGGGAGCTCTCTCCAGGTGTTCATTTTGTGTTGTTCTACGGCTGGCAAACCTCCACATTTGTTAGGCTGAGGTGGGCGTCACCTCTGCAAGGCTTTGTGTGCTTCCAGGTGGCACTGATGACGATGGCACCGGTGATCTGAGCTGCATCGCTGCCCTGCAGAGGGAGATTTCCCCAGTGTCCCTTCCAAGTCCTCGTTTAGTTGGATACAGCAACCTGAGATAACACTTCACTGGTGAAGCAGGGCTCACCAGACATCTGGAGGGAGAGGTGCTGGCGCCTGACTCACACAGATTAGTGAGTTTTGGTTTTGTCTTCATTCCAGAACCTGACCCCTGGGCCCAGTGGCATCAAAGGAGCAAAAGGCTACAGGGGACGTGAAGGTCCCCCGGTAAGTACGGACCCTGGTGGCATTGGCCCCAATGGCATCCATCCATCCATCCCTCCACCTGTCCCTCCATCCCCTGGGTGCTCTGGGAGCAACACCAAGCCATGGCACACATTGTATGTGCTCACTGCCTTCCCACCTCCATGTGTGTGGCACATGTGGAGGTGGATCTCCTCCTTCCACCTCCGTGCAGCACCAGGGCGTCATGCAAACAAGCAGATGTCCCTGCTCCAAGCCCAGTATAGGGGCCAGCAACTGGGAAGCCAAGAGGCTTTTCCCAAGTCTGCATTGTTTGGCAAGGTATCATCAGAGTACCCCACAGATAGGACTGACTGCTCCTGTAACTCCTCTGTGTTTCTGTCTAACAGGGACCACCAGGACCCGTGGGGCCTCCAGGACCAGATGTGAGTGGGACAGGATTGGGGTGCTGCTTGCTGGCCTGGTCTGTGCATTGCTTTTGCTAGTTATCAAACGTTTCTTTTCCTCTGTTTTCAGGAATGTGAAATCTTGGACATCATCATGAAGATGTGCTGTGAGTATCCCTGTACCTCTCCTCCTACCCTGCTCAGTACCTTGCTAAGCAGGGGACAGCTGATTTTTCCCTGTTCCCAGGCAGGGGAATGCCATCCATGGGCTTCTCTTCCCTTTCATGAGTCACAATTAAGTCCCCTGGATCCAGGAACCTCCAACTCCATCTCTAGAGTAGCTCATATAACTGTGTTTCACTTGTACATGGTGCAGACTGGTTTGTCTGTGGTTCTGTGCGGGGAAAATATGAGCAAAGATGTTTTAAATTGAGTGGCCCATTTTGCAATGTTCTTTTTTTCCTAAATATCATGGAATATTCTAATATTCCCCCCTGGGGAAGGGGGGCCTGGTTTGGGGTGTCCTGCGATGGGGAGAAGCAGCACACGTGCTACAGGGCATTTCTGGCCCATGGCCAGTAAGAAAGTACTGGAAGGACACAGGGTACTTGGGGAACTGACTTTGAGCTGTATACTCTGGTGATTCAATTAGCTTTTATTTTTATTTAAATAAGAACACATCAGCCTGTGCAGAAACAGAGCTCTGCTGTGTCTGGTGCTCCAGGGCAGGGCATCAGAACCTGAAACAGGAGAGAATCTGGGTATTTCAAGTGGGAGGGAAACCTCCATGAGCTTGGATTGTCCAGGCCAGGTATCTGTGGGTTTGCAGAGACACAAACCTGCAGTCTGCATTAGGGTGTGAAAAACCCTTTTGTCAAGCATTTTAACATTCTCTCTTTCTCTCCCTTTTCTCCTAGCTTGCTGTGGTGAGTGTTACTTGGCAAAGTTGCTCTGCAAACATTTGCAAGTCCTTCTCCTTCCTTGCACCCCTCCCTTTCCCAGCTCCTTGCCTTCTGCTATGGAGATGCAGTGAGAGCCTGTGAGGGAGAACCAGGCATGAGCCAGGCAGGGGAGGGCAGGAAGCAATCCCTGAGGGTGCTACACACATTAGAGGCTGATGTGGCTGAGTCCTGCAACTGGAAAATGGTTGTCAAGGTGCCCTGTGCCAGCAGGGTGGATTTTCTCCACCCTTTTTGCAGTTGAGATGTCTGTTCTGGGCACGCTGTGGCTCTAGCTCTGTCCTCTTCCTTCCAAATCCTGTGCTGGTCAGCACAGGAATGTGCTGGGCTTTTTTCCCTGATGCTGCCTTGATAGGTTGGGTTTGCAGTCCAAAAGCTTGAAGAGAGAGACAAGGGCACATGATGTTCTTCAGCTGTGAGAAAGAGGGGAGCAAGCTGAGTCAGCCTCCTCCAGCCCACCAGTGTCACCTCTGTCCTGCTGGGCTGGGTGAATGGAAGAAGTGAGAAGGCTTATGAGGAAGTGGCTTATGGAATAATTACTGGGTGGTTTAAGGGTACTCACAGCCTGGAAATGCCACATGTCTTATTAGGGAGCACATGCACATGGAAAAATTTGTAAACTGTCTCTCAAGTCTCCTATGCAGCTATTTTTCTGCATTATTGTACCCTGTGCTTTGGGGGTGGATGGGGCACAGGCACGCAGCTGGGCAGGGCTGCATTAGGCATCAGCTGCTTCCTTTGGAAATGCCTCCCTGCAAAACACGTCCCTCTGCTCCTGTGCCTTGCTCCAGAGTGCACCTGTGGTCCCGTCGACCTCCTGTTTGTGTTGGACAGCTCGGAGAGCATCGGCCTGCAGAACTTCCAGATTGCCAAGGACTTCATCATCAAAGTCATCGACCGCCTGAGCAAGGACGAGCGGGTCAAGGTGAGATTTCCACTGAGTGCTGTGATATCCTTGAGTGCACTCGCTTATTTTTCACTGCAAGCAGGAAAATGGGGAGGTGCCTCCACTCCAAAAAGCCTCCACCAGGCTTGGCTCCAAGCTGGGGCTGGGTTTTCCCAAATTCATAAAGTGATGGAGATAAGACAGCAGTTTGTTGTCCCAAAATAGACATTTCACTCTTTCTGGGCAAAGAGACTCTGTTTCCTCCATGTCCCAGAGCAGATGGCTCATCGAGCATTCAGTCAGCCTGATCAATCAGTGTCTCAGTCTCTTCCTTGTTCTGATGAGCATTTCAGGTGTCTGGAGTGTGTTGGAAGTCTCTGATGTCCGGCCCCCATGCTTGGGTTTAGGTCACGAGTTAAGCACTCTACTAAAAATGACCCTTGCAGCCCAAACCCAGCAATGCTGTCCCTGTAGTGAATCTTTCAGTCTGAAGAGGAACACAAATGTTTACTCTTCTTCTTACTGTTCTCTGGTAACCTGTAGTGTATTTTATTTACTTCTGTGATTTTGAAAGGCTGTTCGGAATCCAGACTTTCCTGAAAGTATATCCAACCACATCTAAAGCACATAATCCAGAAAGACACCATGAGCTGCTGTTGAAAACTTGTGTGGTGGGCATACATGGGGCTTTTCTGGATGGCAAACAGCCAGTAATAAGCAGAAAAGCTAGAGCTGGGCAGCAAAACCACCGTGTTGGAGGAAAACCAGGAATCTTGAAAACAGATCTTTTCATGGAACCTTAGAATCCCCCTGCCCCTGAGCTGGAAGGGACCTAAGGATTGAGTCCAGCTCCTGACTCTGCACACAAGACAATCCCAAGAATTCCACCATGTGCCTGAGAGTCCAATGGCTGCTGTTGAGACCACTGAGCTGTGAGATCTAGGTTTGGGTCTCCTTTTACTCACTGACTCACCAAATTGGTCCCAATGTGCATCCACTCCTGGTGGGGCTCTGCCTGCCTAGAATAAAGCAGAAGAGAAACATCAGAGCCTGCCATGAAGGCATTCAGGAGAAACCATCAGCTGGATTCTGAGCCTCTGGGTTCCCCTGAGGAATCTGCCCCTTACTGGTTTCTGTTCTGTCCCACAGTTTGAAGCTGGGGAGTCCCGTGTGGGCGTTGTGCAGTACAGCCATGACAACACACAGGAGCTGGTGGCCATGGGGGATGCCAACATCGACAACATCGGGGCGCTCAAGCAGTGAGTCTCTGGGGTCTGACCCCTGTCACCTCCTATCCTCCATCTCCAGGCCAGCAGCTCCTGCAGCTGCAACGATCTAAATGTCCTTTAGTGGAAGGTAGTGGCGGGTGGCATCATAAGTGGTGCTGAGGCTAAGGAGCTTGCCAGTTTTCCACCCAAATCCCCATGCAGGGGTGTCTGCCTGCTCACAAGCCATGTTCTACTGGCTCCTCCAGTAGCCATGGCAGGGCTGGTGGGCTCACTGGTGTCTGTCCTTGCAGGGCAGTCAAGAACCTGCAGTGGATCGCTGGGGGCACGTACACGGGGGAGGCCCTGCAGTTCACCAAGGAGAGCCTGCTGCGGAGGTTCACGTCCGACAAGCGCGTGGCCATCGTCATCACGGACGGGCGCTCCGACACCCTGCGGGACCCCACCCCGCTCAACTCCCTGTGCGATGTCACCCCGGTAAGGGCATGGGGACCTGCCCTGTGGCACAGTGCAGGCTCTGTGGGCGTCTCCATCTCCTTGCTACACAATGCTAGGGCAGGGGACACAGGTGTCACTAGAAGCACTCCCACAAAGTGACAGGCGTCCACATTTATGAATGCATTAGATTATGAGTGCACCCAGTGATGGACTGGAACTTCCCCACAGGTGGTTTCGCTTGGGATAGGTGACATTTTCCGGAACCCTCCAAATCCAGATCACCTGAATGACATCGCTTGTTTAAGCAGACCGACCAGGCCGGGACTGTCCATTCAAAGGGACAACTATGCCGAGCTCCTGGATGACACCTTCTTGCAGAACATCACCTCATATGTGTGCCAAGGTGGGTGAAAGGTGGTGACTGGACGCAATGGGAAAGGTGGTGAGGGATGCAGGATGCCCTCCCTTGTGTCCCTCCAGTCATGCTCTAAGCAGGTGTGAGGGAAGGGAACAGAGATCAAATTTAGTTAAATAAGGGACAAGGGCATCTCGTGTCTCAGAATAATTGGTGGTCAGGTCCACATCCTCACCTGCTGCAGGACATGTCTGTCCACACCATTTTTCATGCACGTTTATAGCCTTTGCACAGGTGGCAAAGGTGGGTTTTCACCTTCTGCAGGTGATCGTCTGTCCCATCTGTGGCTCTGTGGGACAAGTGGTTTTCCTGGGTGAGCTGGTGACATTAATCTCTCTTATTTTCTTAACAGAGAAGAAATGTCCTGACTACACCTGCCCAAGTGAGTATTGACTCCTCATGCCACACTGAGGGGCTGGGGGTGCTGTGCTGGGGGAAGTGGGAGTTTGTGTTTGCGGGGACGCGTGGCTTGGTCACCTCTTGCAGTGGGGAGGTTCCTGGGCTGAAGAGGTGAGCAAGATCTGTCAGACACTCTCAGGGTCTCTCATACACATACACCAATCCAAAACAGCTGGGGAAAATCCTAAGTGGTTGTTTGTCTGGCATCTCAAACCTAGAGAGGAGTCTCAGAAAGATTGTGGCCCTCCCAGGTTTTAGCAACTGACCTCATTACCTGCTTCCACTATCTAGTAGTGGGACCACAAGCAAAATCAGCTCCATAGCTCTGTGGCAGGGATATTGGAGAAAGGTGCTTGAAAAGTGGGTACAGCAGGGTTTTAATGGCGTACACCTCCAAGTCAGAAGCATATTCAGTTGTTAGAATTTCCAGGGAAAGAAGCGAGTCAAGGAGGAGGTTGAAGTGGTTACCCAGACACGCAAGGAGAGCCACTGTATTTCGACAAGAGTCACTAGATTAACTCAGCCAAATAAACACCTGGGAATGCAGCCTATCCTAAACCAAATAAAAGAAGGAATGAATGGGTGAAAGGACAAGTGTAGGACAGCACTGGGGTAGGGGAAAGAAAGCTAGCAAGAGTGGAGATTTCCCGAACCTGACAAGGCAGGAAGCCTGTGAGACAGCCAGTAATGACTTCATCGGCTTTCTGTGGAAGAGGCAGGAGGAGAGCCAAAGTGTAACGAGCCCTGGGTCTTTCCCCTTGCAGTCACCTTCACCGGCCCAGCAGACATCACGCTGCTGGTGGACAGCTCCACCAGCGTGGGGAGCAAGAACTTTGAGACCACCAAGAAGTTTGTGAAGCGGCTGGCGGGGCGGTTCCTGGAGGCCAGCAAGCCCGCCGACGACTCCGTGCGCATCTCGGTGGTGCAATACAGCAGCCGGAACCAGCAGAAAGTGGAAGCTCAGTTCCTGTACAACTACACGGTCATTGCCAAGGCCATTGACAACATGGAGTTCATGAACGACGCCACAGACATCAACTCTGCTCTGCAGTTCATCACAGAGCTGTACCGGCGCTCCGCCCGCGCCGTGGCCAAGAAGAGGGTGCTGGTGTTTTCTGACGGACACTCCCAAGGGATCACTGCCCGGGCCATTGAGAGGGCTGTGCAGGACGCACAGAAGGCCAACATCGAGATCTACGTGCTGGCAGTGGGCAGCCAAGCCAACGAGCCCAACATCCGTGTCCTGGTCACAGGGAAGAGCGCAGATTACGACGTGGCCTATGGGGAGCGGCACCTTTTCCGTGTGCCCGACTACACCTCTCTGCTGCGTGGTGTCTTCTACCAAACTGTCTCCAGGAAGATAGCTGTTGACTGAGCATCTGGGTGGGTTTCTGCCAAGGCCATAGCTGCTTCTGTCTCACCTAAAAAGGAAAACCAACAAAACAACAAAAAAATTTTAACAGTATTCTTGACCAACCTGAGGAATTTACATCTATGCAGATAACCATGATGCCACAGCCTGGCTGTACATAGTCCCCTCCCTTCTCCCTCTGCTTCATCACTGGTGTCTCTTCTCTGTTAGCCTCAAATTCCCTTGCTGCCCATGACTACCTTCCCTCCCCACAGCAGGAAAACACAAGCACACCTAGCAATAAGCCATCAGAACACAAATAGCAACCTCATCCCACTGTGTTTTTGCCAAGAAAGAATCAGGATGAGGACTTTTGTACCACTAAGCTCTAGCCTGGTCTTTTAAGGCTGGTTATGCTCTTTTTAGCTACCTTTTTTTTGTTATTGTTCATTTCCTCTCTCTTTCATACATCAATTGAGCACTTGCTCAGCTCACGATGATCCTAACCTAATGCTGTGCTTCAAGTGAAATATTCACACTTCAGCAAGCTTTGGGAGGGGATCATTGTCACAGCTGGCAAGTTTGGTTCATATCTCCCGTGCCTGGGGAGGAGGGAGGGCTGGACTGCACTACCCAAGCTGTGTTCAAGCCTCTTTGGCCTCCAGGGCCAGGGGATGGGACACTCACTTCCCAGGGCTGGGGTAGAGGTGTGTGGTGGAGCATCCCTCGGCACTGACGCTCCCATTCAGGGCAGGGAGGCTGGGCACAGACCAAAGGAGGGATGGGCAGCAGCCTTTGGGGAGGGGGGAAACCCTAAAAGAAGCTACATAACTGCACTCCTTCACTTACTGATCTCATGGTCCTACAGTGAAACCAGGAACCTCATGAATAACCTGATGACTTGTTTTATGGTTCAAGCTCCATTCTGGAAAATCTCTCTGAGCCCAGTTAGTGGGATTTTTTTTTTAACTTTTATTTTTGAATTTTTATTTTAAAAGAGCCAAGCTGATTAATTCCCAGTGAGCTCTCTTGGAGTACTGTTCCTATAGGACCACCTAGGAGTTAGGCACCTGGGCCCTAGGGAAACCCACTAACTGCACTATATATTGAATTAAGGCCTCATCCTCAGCCCAGCAAAGTCAAGGGAAAGGCTGCCATCATCTCCCAGGGTCTTTGACTCATACTCTACAGATATATTGACAAAGGTGCTATCACTTATGTGGGTGATGTGGGCCCTTGGTGTTTACACAGTTGTTTCCAGGACCACACTGAAAATGTGGTTTGGCTGGGTGAGATTTTGTTTCAGCGCTTCCATTGGTGCTCTTGCTATGAATTCATGCACTTCGGAGAAACCAACAGCGACTGCCAGGTATCGGCACCCCAAACTCTTTACTTTGTATCCAAAACCCCATTGTACCAGTTAGTTTTATTTTATGCCTGTGTTTTACTAAAATTGTCCACTTCGGAAATTTGTCAAATAAATTGTTTTCCACAGTCTCTTTGGCTGTTTGTCTGACTTGACTTCCTCCTTCCCAGATCTTGATTTTACATCCTAAGACATCTCTAAAAGGTCCTTGGGGAAACTCCCAGGCCCACACCTCTGTGTCCCGGGGATTGTCACAGCTTTTCACTGTGGATTCATGCAAAGTCACTCATTCCCCGTACAGGGGACATTAAACAGGACATTGTCTCATATCCTCCTCTTAGTCATGCTGCCTCCACCTCCATGGAGATGCTTGTTGGGCTCCCTGCAGCGCTGGGGACACCTCACTCACAGCTGGAAAGTCTGAGGAGCAGCTCTGGGGCGGCTCTGCGGGTGGCAGCTGTTTGTGTCAAATCTCCTTCTCTCCTCTCCATGGAAAGTCAGGAAAAAATACCTTCACATTTGCCCTAAGAAAGGCGGTTTTTGTTACAGCTCAAGAAGTACCTATTAATGGCTTGCCACAGTCCTTGGCATGAGTCAGGCATGGAGGAACATTTGTGGCTAGGGATGCCCAGCCTTCAGGGTGAGCTGGTGCCAGCAGGAAGGGGTGAGAAGAAGGGGCTTCTGTCCACCCCCTGCTGTATGTTCCCCCTCACATCCCACCTGGCCCATGTCCAATGCAGGGGTGAAAAAGGCACCCGGAGAAAGATCTCCCTGCCTTTGGGCTGGTTTACAGCTTTCTGCTAAAAAAGGTAGGTGACAGGAGGGATCTTTTCTGCTTCTGTACATTTTCTCCCTCTGTTCCTAAACCATGCCCTAGCATTTTCCCTCTGCAGAAAGGAAAAGAAGATCCCAAACCAGCGAAAACTGCCAGATTCCGAGCCTCGGTTCTGGAGTGTTTGTCAGTTTTCCACATGAGAAAAATCTCAGTGTTCCCTTTAAATTCCAATTTGCCCAGAAGAAGCAGAATTTTAACAAGAATCGGGTGGCAAGCTGGCTTTCCCAGAAGGCAGGAATTTTTCAAGAAGTGCCCAGCACCTTGTGTTTAGCAGCATTGCCTGGTCTCTCCCCACTGTTGTGCACTGCTCAGGTAGGGCTGTGGAAGCCCTGTCAGGTGTTTGGCACAAAGCTGGTCCCAATATGCTGGACTTACTTTGTTTTCCATTTCTGGTGACATTCACTCCCCTCTTTCCAGTCTCAATTTTTGTGCTTCCATTACAGGGAAGGTCAAAAATGCCTATGCCTGCGGGCCTGCTTTGTTAAACTTCAGATGTTCTCCAGATGTTCAGCGAGGGGGTTTATGTAACAACAACAGAATTTGGGCCACATTTCTCTGTTTTTCTCTGACTAAATGCTCCTTGTTTGAGGCAACGCTGATTCACAGTCCTTCATGGGAAGGTGATGGCTGGGGAAGGATGGGATTGCTGAGGCTGCTTTACCAGTGTGGTAGGACTCCTAAAACACATATCCAGCTGCTCTGGGATGATTTTGAACTGTGTTTTTAAGAGCCTTTCCTGTGCCTACGACTTTCCCAAGGAGCAGAGATCCGTTGCCTTGCCTCTCCTAGCTGTGACAGCCAAATAACTGAGTGTTCAAATGCCTCCTGCTCCTCTGTGGTTTGGGGCTTGCTTTAGCTTGTATTCCCAAGCATGTTTTAGTTTAAGGTTTGCATTATTTAGTCCAATTGCATGGCTTTTCCCCTTAAAAGAAGTAATATTTTATAAGGAGAAAGAATTGTGAACAAACAGCAGAGGAAAGACTGTAACCTATTAAGTAATACAGAAATATGGGGTTGACACACAGAATTAATTTTCAGCAAACTCAAGGCCATGGAGGAAGACCATTCCCTCCCTGCCCCCAGCACACACTATCATCATCATCATCCTCCCTCTCCAGGTAAAGGATTTAGGAAGCCGACGACCTCCCATAATGTTGGGTGGGATGAAGGAGTATCACCAAAGCGTGGTGCAGCTCTGGGAGACTTGCATGTAACAATTTTAGCTTTTGCTAATTCCCGTCCATAATTAGGTCCCTTGGATTTTAGTCCCTATGTAATAATGGGACTAAATAAGTTGTTATGGTCTGGCTAAGCTGAGAAGACTTTAATTAGACAAACATGTAATTTTTTGTATCTACACTTAACAGTGCCTTCCCTGGTTGTCCATAGCTAAGCCCACATGCAAACACAGATGCTCTGCCAGAGTCTTTCACCTCAAAATTTCTCCTTATTGTTTAGAGGGAGTTCAGGATGGATCCCCAGTGTCTGTTTTCCATTCTTTTCCACAGAAAACATATATTGTATCAGCAGAGATTCCAGAGAAGGTGTAGCAGGAGGGGGACTGCAGCCAGATGGGCCTCACCAGGAAGGCAAGATGCACTTCTGAACACAGTAAGGGGCACTGTTCAATTTCTATTTCCTTTTTTTTCTTGTTTCTTTTAATTTCTTACAGGTGTGGTTATCCCTGTCACACATGGAAACTACAGAGGTGCTCCCAGGAGCACGCTGGGACAGTGACACGGCTCCTCCACTGAGGATTGGGGATGCATGGAATGACTGATCCCCATGAAGTATTGCTGCAGCCCTTCCACCTGCCCACGGCCTGGGCAGAGCAGCGCTCCTGGTCCCATCCATCTCTGCAGACACCAGCAGGAAACACTTCTCAGCTTTGTCATCCCTGTGAAAATGTTGGAGTTTAATATCCAAGCTGCTGAACCAGACAAAAATGCAGCTGGGATGTCTCTTCTTGATGGTAATATATTAAAAAGGGAAAATGGAAAGAAATAACAGAAGCTGGAGGCAAAGCAGACCCTTCCTACCCTTTACCTCGTTTATCTAGAGAATTTTTTTTTTTTTTCTGTTTTCTTCACTTTTGGTTATGGCACTTTATAGAATCATAGAATCATAAGACAGTTTGGGTTGGAAGGGACCCTAGAAATTATTTTGTTCCTAACCCCTGCCAGGGGCAAGGACACCTCCTACTAGACCAGATTGCTCCAAGCCCCGTCCAACCCGGCCTTGAACACTTCCAGGGATGGGGTGTAAATAACTCTTCCTCTTTGTTCTGGATGCCTCTAAAGGCCTTGGGAGATAAATTGTTTCTTGAGATGAATTTCCTAGAGGGGAAAAACCATGCAAGAAACTTTAGGGGGCCATCTATTGTTACAACATCATCTGATTTGACTGCACAAAGCTGTAGCAATCCTGGTACAGCCACAGACTTCAGCCTCTGCCTAAGAACTTTTTTTTCCATAATCCAGTGGCCATATAAAAGACGCTGCCTCATCAAACTCAGGTTTCTTTAGTCACCAAGAACAAGGCATGAGGAGGTCATTAAGCCCATTTTCTACCTTTAAGGCATGTTTTACCCCACACAGAGACCATGTTCCTCCTTCCCTTATGGAGTTATTTATCAGCAGAGGCCTCTTACTTGTGTTTTCTTTTCTCTCATGACCTGACACTCAGTGCTTGTTTTAGGTGTCAGAAGCCTGCAGGAGCACAACAAGGTCAGAAAGTCCAAAGGTTTGGACCTTAATCTTGAGACCTCTACCCATCATAAAGGTGGTGCTGTGACATGGAAAAGCCATTCCATGGAGAAGATTAAAAACCCAAACTAGACTTCTGGCTAGAAAAACCTCAAGACATTTGTTTTGCACAGTTGTCCTGGCGACTGGGAAGGGATTAAGTCACAAATTGTCTGTGCACAGCCAGCTTTGAAACAACCTTTGAGGAAGGCAACCTCTGTTTTACATGTGGAGCAGTAGAACGCAGCTGCAATTATCCTCAAGCTTCTTCCAGCCAGCAGCATATAATTTTTGAAGCTGAAATCTGACCTGTTATCCTGGAAAATATCAGCCTCAGAGAGCTCCCAGTCACAGAGGCGAGCCTGGGAGAGGCTTGACAAGAGGAAATAAATAGCATCCTTCTGCAGAATCAAGCTGAGGAGGAGAGACAGCCTGCCAGACCTCATGGTGCCTGGATCCCTCAGATGTGCCCTTCCTGGAAGAGGTTGGATGGGGCTTGGAGCAACCTGGTCTAGTGGAAGGTGTCCCTGCTTATGTCATGGGGGTTGGAACAAGATGAGCTTTAAGGTCCCTTCCAATCCAAACCATGGAGTCAGTTCTTTCTCAGGATCGTCCCTGCATCTGCTTCATTTTTTCTTTTCATTGAGGATGCTCCTTGCTGGCTGCCAGGCCGAAAATCACTAGAAGTTGGTAGTTTCATTGCTAATTCCTCCTTGCCCTTTGCATGATGGGTAATGTTCTTTCATGTCATTCCTGCTTTCCAGAAACGAGCTTTTGAAGTTTTAGGAGTGGGGGGATTAACTCCTGCTGGCACATTAAACCTCAGATGCTGGTGCACACCAGAAGGGAAATTCTGCAGTGAGACCAAACGGAACCAGCCCACCCGCGTGGCTCATGCTGCAATCCAACGACGTCAAGGCCAGCCCTGGCAGTCAAAGTCTTTGCCACGGAGGGCAGCCAAGGTTTCGAGGCATGTCCTGCGTGTAAAAATACATTTGCATTCTACAGAAGCACCCTTTGCCTCTGCTGCTGCTGGCCCGGGCCTGGCCTGAGGCAGGGGCAGGACAGGCTGAGGCAGTGTGGGCCTGAGCATGCCATTTCGGAAGCAGGCTTCTCCTCACGGCACAGGCCTGGTGTGACGAGACCCTAAAGATCCTTAAATGTGATTCTAAGGTTGCCCTCTTCAGTTTTTCTCTGTCTTTCTTTTATTCTGTCCTCACAACCAAACCCCATTCTCCTCAACTAGCATTTTTTGTGGCTTATGAGAAAGCAAGCTGGGCAGGAGTAAGAAGGAATCACCTAGGCCCCACAGTTTTCACTGCTCCAAAAGCAGGGGGGAAGGAGTATCTGTCCGACCCTGGTTGGTGTTTCATTCCTGGCTTGGCTCTAGAAAGCAGTTCAAACCTTCATAAACACGGAAGTGCTTGTCTATAGCTTCTGAAATCCCTGCAAATCCCTCTCTTGCCCTAAAATAAATCCAAACCCTCAGGAGCCACAACGTGTTTGCTCTTTCATCTGAACTATGGTTGCTTCTGTATAAATGGGAAGTTCAGCCTGGATTATTTCTCTGGTTTTCTGATAGCAACACCAGTGGTAAAATTATCCCTGCACATGAAACTATGTTTTGGTTAACATGAGGGCTGAACACAGTTACACATGGTATTTTCCACGGGACTTGAAGTCCTTGAGATTTTTCAAGGTAGCTTGTAAAACCAGCATGTTGCTTTTCTGGGGCAAGCCTGTCCCGGATAAATCCCAGGCCATGAGCTGCACGCTGCCGTTTTTCCTGGCTCCGAGAGCCAGAAGCACTGGGCACGTACTGAACAGGACACAGCCGAGGGCGGCTGGATGAGCCCCATCTGGAGCTCCACAGCTCCTTTGAAAAGTGTGTCAAAAGGGGTCTGGCATTCAGGGGAAATGAGAACATGTGGTAGATTACTGTGCCTGAAACCAGCCATCCCCACACCAGCCCGGCATGTGCCTCGAGGCGCCGCAGGGTCCTGCTGGAAGTGCCATTTACTGCTAGGCAGGAGCAGGCTGGCCTTGCACAGGTTTCCCTCTGCAGCAGCCCTGGGCCTCACAGCTGCTGGGGAATGTTCAAAGAAGGGACCCTCTACCATGAGGACGTGGAAAGGGAAGCTGACTGAGGAGCACCTGAGGTCACTTGGTTTGTTCAGCTGGAGAAGAGGAAACTGAGGGGAGACCTAGCTGGGGTCTGCAGCTGCCTCATGAGGGGCAGTGGATGGGTAGCACTAATCTCTGCTCTCTTTGATCAGTGAGAGGACTGAGGGAACAGCTGGAGCTGTGCCAGCAGAGGTTTAGGTTGGATATCAGGAAAAGGTTCTTCTCCTAGAGGGTGGTGGGGCACTGAACAGGCTCCCCAGGGAATGAGCACAGCCCCAAGGCCGTCAGACCCTCAGGAGTGTTTGGACAATGCTCCCAGGCACAGGTTGGGATTGTTGGGGTGTCTGTGCAGGGCCAGGGGCCTGGACTCAATGACCCTTGTGGGTCCCTTCCAGCTCAGGTTATTCTGTGGTTCTGTGACTCTGTAATTCTATCTAACACAAATTGAGTGGCTCCACTCCTCATCGTCACAAGGGGATTTGGGATTTCCTGCAAATTCAGAGTTCCTTGGTTTCACATTGTATGGGTTTTTCTCAGGGCCTGGGAAGCCCCTTATGGATGTAGCAAGACATGGCCCAAAACAACTCTGATGGTAGATGCTCCATGACTGAATGGTGAATCAACCATGGCATAATCCAGGCATTGCCACATCCCAGGAGCTGTCTCATATACTTTAAACAAGGTGGTTGACAAATATATTTGAATAAAATTTGTTGTTTGTGATGTCTGGTGGGTTGTTAGGTAAAGACAAGAGCTGGAAAAATATTTCAGGAGATATTTTGTTGGTGGGGTGCTGCAAAATAAAGAAATTACAAGTTTGCCCAAGACCAAGACTGTAGGAGATGTGGGAACTGAACCTCTCTCCTTTGATACCTGTATGCAACAGATTCTGTAAAAGCAGGGCCAAGAAGTGATCATGTCTGGAGTAAAATTATCCAGAGCTGTATCAGACAGGCCAGAGGGTGACAAACTGGTCCACACAAGTCTCTAGTTACAAAGGGTGGCTGTTTCAGAAGTGAATGGTTCCTTAGGATCCCAAGAGTTCACACCACCCTTCAGCTCCTGCAGAGTGTTATATATCAGAAAGAAATATTAGGAAGAAGTTCTTTACTCAGAGGGTGGGGAGGCCCTGGCTCAGGGTGCCCAGAGAAGCTGTGGCTGCCCCTAGATTCCTGGAAGTGTCCAAAGCCAGGTTGGACAGGGCTTGGAGCAACCTGGGATAGTGGAAGGTGTCCCTGCCCATGGCAGGGGGTGGGAATGAGATGGGCTTTAAGGTCCATCCCAACCCAAACCGTTCTGAGATTCTTTGATTCTTCTATTTTAATGCTATTTTTCATAAGCTTGCATAGTTGAATCAAGCCTGTGATCATTTTGTCTCCAGTTTGTTTTCAGTTCCGTGACTGTGATAGCCAGATTAGAAGCACGTGTTCACTGTGCAGTTGTGAAATTGAAACTGAAGTGCTCAGTTGACCCCCAAAGACTCTTTTTGTTGCATTAAGTTAATGACTGCTTGTTCAACTAGATAGGACACACGTGCTGCATCAGTAAAAATAGATTTATTGTTGTGCACATTTTTCCCAGGAAATTTGCATCAAAATGGTCCAAAAAGACCCTTGGGTACTAATAAAACATTTGAAATGTAGTCTTAAATGTTAATCATTCAATGAACCAGAGCCTGATAGCTTTTACAGATACCTTAAGAGAAATTTAATAATCAAGTGATTTTAACATGACAGAAGGTAACAGGCACAAACTGAAACACAGGAAATTCCACCTGAACACAAGGAAACTTTTTTTTTTTAGAAAAAGGGTGGTCAGACACTGGACCTGGTTGCCCAGAGGTGTTGTGTGCTTTCCATCTGTGGAGATGCTCAAAACCCTGGATACTGTTCTGGGCATCCTGCTCTGGCTGACCCTGCTCGAGCCAGGGCTTTGGACTGGATGGTGCCTGCCAGCCTCGACCATTTAGCTGTGACCCTGTTGGTCCCCACGTCATCAGAGGCAACAGAAAGTCGTCCCTGCACAGTCCTGGCTTAGTCAGGGTTTCAGAGGGTTTCAGGGTTTCACTCTGCAGTCCCAAGGCACTACACAAGGAAAACTATAGAGGGATCTTCTCCCCTCTTGGGTGCATCACCTTGAACCAGAAAGGACTTAGAAAGTGTGGGTTAACGTTTATGAGCTTAAAAATGGTTCCTGACTTCTCATTTCAAGGTAATCCCACTGGATTTGGTACCATCCCTGCTTCAGAGCACCCAGGGCCAGGCTTTAGGAGCTGGGCATCCCCTTGCTTACTATTTCCCAGTGTCTTTGTGTTTCTGGACACGAGGCTGTATCTGGGAATAGTGGAGGAGAGGAAGGGAGCATCTGCATGGTTTTTGTCTGTGTGAAAGAGCAGCAGTTAGAGAAAGAGCAGGATCTTGTGCCAACTTTGCTGCTTAGTCATCCTGCAGTAACTGTGACTTGGCAACTGGTCTTACCCCATCCCTTACAAACGTTTCCATTTATGGCTGGGATTTTTTATTTCCCTTTGCCTCCAATGGCCACACAGCTGGAAAGCCTCCAAAAGGGAGAAGCCATGGATTTACATCAGGAGAAACCAGCTGTGTATATTCATACCTTGCAATTGAAGCCTGTCTCACAGGAACACGCCACCCAAGATGCTCCAGGGATTCCTTAAGGGATTGTGTTGGCCAGAAGCGGATGCTTGCCTGTCTGGTGGCAGGAGCACAGATGTCATTGTCGTTGTGTCAATATTTTCCTTGCCCAGGGCTCAGATAAGATGGGAAGGAGAAAGCTGCAGCCATGTGACCTGGTTGTCCCTGCGAGCAGCTGGGTGCCGTGACTGGTCCTGCCAGGGGCGCAGGAGAAGGGGTGGCCATGAGACCAGCTGCTGGAGACCCTCGGGGCTGTGCCCATCCTGAATAGCTCCTGAGTGCTCCTTGCTGGCCTCTGGGAAGAGAGGATCTGGTCACAGGGACTCACCATGTGGGAGCCAGGTTCCCTCCAGGCGTTACAGATGTGCAGGTTTACGCTGTGCTCTGCTACGGCAAGCCAATGGAAAAAAGCATTCCTGGCTTATGAAGAGCTTTAGGGTAGATAAAGCAGAGTCATGACCCGAGCTGGAAAAGGGATGTGCCTGCTGCGAGCTGAGTGCCGTGCCTAGAGCTGGAGCCTCTGGGGGAGCAGCACTGGGATGCTGCACCCCATCTTGTGACTTGTCTTGTGCCAGTTCCCCATGTCCTGCCCACCTGGAGAGCATGGACCAGTGGCCTGAGAACAACTGAGAAAAAAAACCCAAATAATTTTCCTCACCCAGGGCACCAGATTAGAAAAATAACTTATCTTTCATTTAGGGCCAGATTCCAGCAAGGCACTGAAAACCCTGTACTTTTTGCTCCTGCTCCATCTATTTTTGTGGAAATTTAGTGTCTGAAAGAGGTGGCTGCAGGTGGGGTTGGACTCCCCTCCCAGCCCTCCTTTTTTTTACAGAAAGGGTGCAAAGATGGGAGCACTGACCTGGTAGCCTCCTCAGGTTACAGATAACCTCACCATGTCTGAATTGTTTCCTTTCAAACTTTTGGCTGGGTTCTGGATATTCTGTAGAAACACAGGAATTCTGGAGAAACCTTCTGCAAGCAGAGCATCGATTTTTTCCAGCCAAAAAGGCCTAATCTCTGCCAGAGCTGATTCCTCCACAATCAAAGCATTCAGCTCTTCTGAATAGGGAGTCACCGTGGGAAGAACAAACAAGGTCTTATTGCCGGGACCTGCTGAGGGAAGTCCTGTCTACAGCTCTTGTTATGACAAGGATTCAAGAACACAAGATCACAGACATTTAAAACCATCCCATCATAGTGTAGAATCCCTCACCCTTATCCCTAATCCCTAAGTTATCCCTTTCCCAAGAGTTCAAGTCCTACCCACTCCTTTCTCCACCCAAACAGGGAGACAAACAGGAGAGAAGCTCAAAAAGGAGTGAGACCGAAAGTTCTCCCGCAGATCAGAAGCTGCACTCGGATAGGTCCTGTGCCAAGCCCCTTCCTGATGGCCTGGATCTGAGACCTTCACCTCCCAGGAATGGAAAGTCCAACTGGTGATTTAGGGGGTCCAAGGAGCTGCTGATGGGGCACTAGTGGGGAATCCTGGTTGGGAGGCAGCACTGAAACTGCCCCAGAGAGAGGAGAGTGACTCCGCCACCACCCATAGGGGAACCCCAACACTTAGCACAGGGAAATGGGGAGCTACGATGGAGCTGGGGCATTGGAGTGGGTGGGATGCAGCTGATGGCTCCTGAGGGCAGGCTGCTGGAACACACAGCCTCCTGTGCAGGGCAGAAAATCTTTTGGAGGGACAAGTGGAGGGGTATGTGGAGCAGGGGGTCAATCCTGCTGTTCTGAGGGGCAGCCCCATGTGACAGGGCACGGAGACTGCAGTAGGTGAATATTCAAGTGGTGGATGTGTTCTGGGATGTCTGATCTGCACACGGAAGGGATGGAAGTTATTACAGGGCCTCCACAGGGGCATAGAGTGGAGATTGTCTCATATGGGTGTTTAAACTTGTAACACCTCCTTAATTTTTGGTGTTTTGTAGGGCAAAGGAGTTACCATGTCCCACTCAGATGGTCCATGAGGAAAGGTAGCACCTGTAGAGCGTATCTGCTAAGGGTGTGATGATGATACGTGACTTTGTCACGAAGGAATGATACAAACACATATCCGAATGGCAGCTCTTAAATACATATTCTCCCGAAATGTGGACTTTGGGCTGCATGAAAGCAACTCCCATTTCTGGCAAAGAACTCTTAAGTCACACGATGCTGTTGAAACTGGGGCTGGTGCTGCTCGTGGGTGTCAGCAGCTCAAAGGCAGAAAACTCAGGCTATAATCTTTGCTGGTATTTCTGATTCAGGTCCTGTGTGCTCCAGTTATGGATTTTTTGGTGGCTTCAGCATCTACTCCCAAGGCTGCTGAGCAGCAAAGATAGACCTGGCACCTCCTGTGCTGCCACACCTCTTCCCAAAGATTTCAAGAGCAAAACCCTGGACCAAAGGCAAGCTTGCTGTTTGCTCCCAGAGGCAAATCAGGACAGAGGCTTTGCCAAACCCAGCTGCTCTGTCTTGCTCCCAGCCCTCCATCCTTCTCCAAGGAGATGTCTGTCCACTGTGGTCTCTTAATGGGATCCAAGTGTTCTTAATGAGAGGCCTGGAGAGCTTAATCATCCCTGGTCTGGGGTTTTCTGTCAAGCACTCCTACAGCCTTCAATTATTTGGATTCCCCAGAAGGGATGTGGGAGGCTGATTTCCCCACAGGGCTTCCAGTGGCTCCTGCAAGTCCTTCCTTCCCCCATCCCTGCTCCAGCATCCTTTCTCACAGTGCTTGTCTTTGTACCTCCCCGAGGGTGGGGTCTGCTGGATCATATCTCAGTCACAGACTCACCTTTTCTCTCTCTGTGTCTGACAGAGATGTGCTGAACACACAGGCCATGGGCTCTGCCTTGGAGGCAGCAAGGTGTGCAAGGGTGAACCTGGGCTGCTCCTGGAGATGCTCACATTGGCCTGAGCTCACACAAGTTCAGCTGTTAAACCTTGAAGCTTCTCCTATGAGCAGGTGAGCCTGCCACAACCACTACCACAGGCTTAGGAGAGGCACAAATTATTTACTTCACGACTTCATGGCAGAGTACATTTTTAATTCATTTACAGTAGTTTTGCTGCTGTCTGAAGACATGGGTAATGCCAACCCTTTTGAGACCCTTTAGAGTGGTACAGGGGAATTCTCAATGTCAAATTAATCTCTGGCTTCTATACCCAGGAAGACAAAAGTAAATGAGTAATGCATGATTTCTTGCTCATTTCTGTGTCTCTCTGCATTTTTATCTTTGTAGATAGAGGCTGCCAGAGCCTGGATGGAGGAGGGACAGAAGGGAAGGTGAAGAATTGTAGGTAAAAGAACTGTAGGTAAAATGAAGAGCTGCAGGTAAAAGAAGGACTATAAAAACTTGTGTGTAAAGGAGGTGTATGTAGAAGACAGTGAGTACATGCCTGCACTTTCCCCTCCTCACTCTTCATTTTGTTTATCTCGCACTGAAGCTGGAAAATCTCAAGCCTCTTTGGACTGGAGATAAGCATTCCAGTTCCACTGGCAACCTTAAGAAAACGGAGTATCAACATAAGATGTTATTTATTGTGTGTGATCAAAATGATTTCATTTGCTGTTGGAGGTTGGGCTCGCGTTAGTGCTCCAATTAAGCGCACAGACTTTCAGTTACCCTGGCAAACGGGGATGTTGCATCTCCGGCAAAAATATTTTAACTTCCTTGTTCCCCTGATCTCTTGGCTTGATTTAAGGTACCATCAGAAAGGAATCCAAGGAAGGATGGAATACAGCTCTCCTAACTCACTCTGCAGAGTATTTGCTTTGTCTCAGGGGAATACCAGTGTAATAATGAACCTTCTTTTGTTTTGTTTTGTTTTGCTTTGGGGCTTTTTGGGTTTTTTTTGGTGTTACTTTGTAGTAACACCTTTGAAATCAACTCAGATAAGAATCTTTGTCTTAACGCTGATTATGTATCTAATTATATTACATTTTTTACATGCCTGAAACTCCTGTTCAAACTTTTATGACACTTGGTGCAAATACCATTTTCCTTCCCAGTTCACGTGACGGGAGAGGGGAATTTTTTATTGCCGTGTTGTATTTGGCCAGGAGGGCAATTCATTATGGAATTCTACATTTCTTTAGCATAAAGAGAGCCACAAATGGGACGAGGGCCTTGTTTTGTGTTGGAGCAAGAATTCCAGCATGTGTGTAAGGGAAGGGGAGGTGTTAAGTGTCGTGCCAAAAGCACAAGCAACACCCTGCTATACGTGACCCGGGAGCTGAGCCGAAGGGCTGCACAGGGTTCCCTGGATCCACATCAAATACGTGAGAAGCAGCAGCCGTGGAGCAGTGGAAAAGCTCAGCAACCCCAGGAACAGCAGCTGGGTGGCTGCCCACCACCCTCCCCAAGCAAGGACGTCTGGAGAGTGGGGCAGCTTCCCGCAGCCTCCACCCTGGTGGAGGGAAGCAAGTCTTGAAGGGCTCAGTACATAAAGCCAGGCCAAGGAGGGCTGGAGTCAAATTGGGATTTTGCTTCCTGAGTGTATGGTTGAGGTGGACGCAGATTTCAGGGGTCTCGCTCCGGTTCTGAGGTACCTCTGTGCGTGTAGCTGTGGCATACACTGTTAGCAAGACTTGAATCAGCTGCAAAATTTTGGGGTTTCAAGTTATTCTGCAAATTATTGTGATTGCAGATTCAATCTGTGAAAACTTTGGCGCCATATTCAGGTCAGGAAAGGGGTAACGATGGATTCCATTGCTTCAGGACTGCACTGGTCTTCCAGAGAGTTTGGGAGAATGGAAGTGAGTAGCCAGACACAGCTCCCTACCGCTGCAGATGCTCATTCCTGAGCCTCCCCCCACCTCCTGAGGGGAGATGAGGATTAGGGGTTTTCATAAACCTCAATTTAATGCTTTCTCTTGATGAGTATCTTTAGTAGCAAGTTGCAACCTTGAAGTCACAGATTTTCTTTTAGGACCTGAATCACAGGTCCCTAAAGCCAGCAAAACCCCTCTCATTGGTTTCAGTGTTGGGGTTTTTTGCATTTCCTTTCTAATTCCTCTTTACAAATCCCATTGAAATGGGAATTACACATAATCTTCCTCAAGGATTCAGCTCCATACAAGGGCTGATGTTGGAAACACTGGTTTAAAACCCGAGGGCAGAATATCGTGGTTGCAGAGACAAAGCTGGGATTAAAGACACGATTAGCATTTCAAATAAATCAGCTCAATTACTGACCTCCGAGGAGGCCTTGCCAGGCCACCGGCCTCCTGAGGGAAGCCACTGGAACCAGGGCCAGCCCCCTTCCAGCCCAGCAGCCCACACTGATACACCCCCAGATTCAGAGAAAAAGCCCTTTTTCCCTATCTGCTCCCTATCAGCCCCCTCTTTTCCCAGGATAAGGCACTAATTAATTCCTTTCCTTTCTATTTATACCCGTTAGTAATTGCAAAAGTGTCCCCCATAGATTTACAGTTCAATATAATGAGTATGTCTTGAGGGAATATTATTCATGCAGTTAGCTGAACTCTAACAGAGACGGTCTCTATTTTATTTGTAACCTTAGCCAGAGTAGTCATTTCATGATGGGGGGGGAAGGGGGGTGGCTGTAGGCTGTACCTCCAGGCTCCAGCAAATGTTTAGATAGGAAGAAAAATGAATTTTCTTTCCTAGGTCTCTACATGGCGTTAAAGACTGTGGGTGGGGTGGGATGGGATGTGACTAAGTTTAAAAAATGTACTTTTTTTTTTTGAACCATCACTAGTAAAAGACTAGGGAGGGGAATGAGGTTTTCTCTATAAACTATGTGGTTTTTTTCTCTTAATTTCATGGAAACATCATGGCAAGTTTTTCCTTCTCGTTTCTCTGGTGACAAGAAAATAAAACAAATGCAGCTGGGTCGTTCTGCTCTCACTGCATTGCACCACGAAGCCCCAAAGATACAGAATGTGTGTTTTAACTCTTTTCCCTCTCCCTACCCAGGGCTGCAAAACTACAGATGGCCTGAAATCTCCACAGAGATATCTTGGGATTATCCAGCACGTGCTCCATACCACAGAGGCATCAGCCATCACTCTTGGGTCCTGCCCTGCCAGGGAGCTGGAATGCAGTTGCTTCAGTATGCAAAGGTTCTTTTCCATGAGTCAACAAATTTGGGACTCAACTGCCCTGACTGGCTGCCTGGAAAAATGTGCTGCAAGAGGGGAAAGCATCAAACAGCACAGATTGGGAAACTGGTAAAAGGGGAAGTATTCTGGGAGAAAGGGTTTCAGCCCATCCTTTCCCCACTCTGTCTCTGCTCTCTGTCCACCCATTTTTCATAGAGTTGTAGAATCTCCTGAGCAGAAAGGGACCCACAGGGATCACCCAGTGCAGCTCCTGGCCCTGCACAGACACCCCAACCATTGCACCCTGTGCACCCCTGAGAGCGTTGTCCAAACACTCTTAGAGCTCTGTTAGCCTTGGGGCCACTTTCCTGGGGAGCCTGGGCAGTGCCCAACACCCTCTGAGGGAAGAACCCTAATATCCAAATCCTAAACTTAAATTTTTTGCTTGTTGTGTTCACATAATGATCTTGTATTGGTGCTGCCTGACACCTCTGGGAGAACCCAGGGCACCCTCCCTTTCCCTGGTATCGAAATGCCTGAGATGGCTCTGCCACCCCCTGCATGGTGGTGAGGAGACCCAGAAATGCTCCGGGACTTTGCCCTGCTATGAGGGATCCGTCCCAGAAGAGGCTGAGCCACCATGGAAAAGCTGACTCTAGACAATAAGCTTGGACTGAGGAACTGAAAGTACAGTATTTGTAAGTTCATAATTATGGCCTTAATTACTCCAAAGACTCAAAGAAATTGTGCAGCTTGGCGCAGGAGCATCTCTGCTGTTTCTTCAAGCTGGTGTCCTCAAACCTATTCCGAGACGGGAAATCTTGAGCAGACGGGAGATAAATCTTGGAGCAAGGGCCTCCACACTAGTGGGGTCTAAATTACCATTTCAGCAGGATTATTAGAACTCATGGAGAATCAGGCTTTCTCACTGCTGTATCTAAACAGTGCAGAGTCCCTGGGATATCTTCATCCCGTAAGGATCTTGAGCTCTAGCAAAAAAACAAAAGGCCACAGATACAGGCCTGTGCCTGGCAGAGCTTCAAAAGTGCTGTAGGTTGGGAAAACCTTGGGGCTGTTTAAAATAAAATTTTAAAAACTCCAAACAGTCCTTTCATATGTGTTAGCAAACAAAAATTTGCAAGCACGCAAAAGCTGTGTATAAAAACTGGGTGCTAAGTAAATAAGAGCTGCAAGAGCACAGGGGACTTAAAAGTTAACACTGGGATATTAAAATAGGAAAAAGTATGCAAAGCCTCAGACTGCACTTGTGTATTCATGAGGGCTCTCTAAACATCCTGGGGCAGTTGGCTCTAATGGCCTAAATCCCAGGAAATGCTGCTAAAATATGGTATCAAATGAACATTTGCTTTCTCTTCAGAAAGATTCCCCTTTGTGCCTCATCTTACCGCAATTTGAGAATGTAAGACTCAGTGGGGGCTGTTGCTGATGTGCCTGAACTGGGTTAATCTAGAGAAATCAGTTTATTTTCTTTTCTTTAGTATATATGTTCCTTCAATAGATGTCTTCTCCTGGGCAAGATCTGCCAGAGATGCCTTGGAGACAGCCAAGTCTGTTTTGGGAGGATGGTCCAGCACAGGAGATAATTGAAGTAGGATTCTGATGGAGACCACCTGATGAAGAAGAGGAGGGGGATAAAGTTTACTTCAGGCAGTTGGAGAAGCCCTTAGAGCCACAGGGAAAGCAGTGTGGCCTGGCATGAGCACCACAAGAGGTTTCTGGAATGGTTTGAAGGCAGTTTCCTGATGGAGCTGCTGAATGAAGCAACCAGGAGAGATGATCTTTTGGACCCAGTACACAAACACAGGGAACAACTGGCTGAAAATGAGAAGGATGGAGGCAGCCCTGTCTGCAGGGACTTCAGGAGGTGAGAGAGGCAAGGCAAGGAGCAGAATTACAGCCCTGAGCCTCAGAGGGGCAGGGGTTTGTCTCTTGGTGAAGGAATACAAACACATTCAACAAACTGAGCTTGGAAGTCACAACTCTGGAAGTGTCCAAGGCCAGGATGGACAAGGCTTGGAGTGACCTGAGCTAGTGGAAGGTGTCCCTGGCCAAGACAGGGGGTTGGAACTGGATGAGCTTTAAGGTCCCTTCCAACCCAAAGCATTCCCTGGTTCTGTGAATAGAAAGTAAGAAAATGGCAACTACAAAAGGGCGTAAAATCCATCCTTCTGTTTGTCATCAGTGAAAATGCTCAGAATATCAACTGCATACTTACAAAGAGTTAAAAACCAGCATCCATTGTTTTCAGTAAGCATTTAACAATCTTGGCCTCGTTTTTGGTTCTCTGCTCACAGTTAGCAAACAAGACCCTTGGAGACCACTGCATAACGTCAGAATCGCATGAAGGGTGGATGCAATTGCAGACAGACAAAAAGAAACTACAGTAGCTGCTTTCCAGAGAACCCATAAAGCTGTTTCTGATGTACACACGTGGTTTTAAAATGAGGAGTTCAAATTTTATTTGGGGCTACAAGTCAGATGAAAAAAGAAAAAAAAGAGCAGATACACAGTTTATAAAGGAACAACTAAACAAACCATAAAACACATTTCAGTTTACAAGGGGATGTAAATGAACTTGTAGCCATCTGTGCCTTACTTCCAATTCCATAGAGCTGTAGAGGAGAGCAGACAATCATGCTTTTTTCTTTCTTTCTACTCTTCATCTTCCTCCATTTCCTCTCTCTCCATTTTAAATATAGTGGAATACTCAGTATTTGCTCAGTACAGTGTGTTCTGTGAGCTGCAATAATAATTTGCAGGTGAGATAGAATCATAGAATCATTAAGATTGGAAAAGAACTCCAAGATCACCAAGTCCAACATAGAGGCTGAGTAACTAATCCATATCTATGCCCATTCTCTACAAAATATCTTTCCATGAAATCTGCAGTTCCACTGAAAGGAGGAAGAAAGAAAGGGAATTTATTTGAGGATTAGGAAAAGGAGCTTAAGAGAGCATACTTGTTTTCCTCCAGAGCTTCCTGTGTCCTCAGCCCATTCTTAAGAAGAAACCCTCAATTACAGAGAATTAGCTTAGGCTTTTAACGTCAGTTATAAAAGATGTGAAAAAACCCAACTTATCCAGAAAAAAAAGCAGCAGGATGTTTTGAGGCTCTTTTGTCCCAATTTCCACCATTTCAGTGTGCCTGTGTGTCAGACTGCCCCAATATAAGATAGGAACTCGCCAGATGTGCCCATCTATGACAGAGGTGTGTAATGATGATAATATTCCTACAAATGTCACGCAAATGGATGCCCGTGTAGGTGAGAAACACCAAGTTTGCCTTTTTTACGCAGGGAAAGTGTACAGTGGGGAGCTATTCTGTAAAATATACAGGAATCCTCTCAGGGACAACTCATTTTGTCATGTCAAGCTGCAAGGAAAGGTTTTGATGTGACAAGAGAAAGTTCAAGAAGCACACATAGAAAGTTACATGTAGGTGCTTTGCTCAAGAAACTGCAGAGAAACAGCAACACTCCCCAGTCTTGGAGGAGGAAAGGGAGATGTGGAGGTGTGGGTCTCTGCTCTGGTCCTTTCCTTGCTTTGGGCACTCACCAGCACTTCAAGGGACAGATGTGCTGTCCAGTTGTTTGTGATAAGGCTTCTTGCTGGAGAAACAGCTTCTGCAGGGGCAGGTTCGCCTAGAAACAGCTGCATTGAATGGATTAGAAGCAGCATGGATGGGTACCCATGGGCATAGCAGAGCTTGGAGACGGCAGCAAAGCAGGCAAAACAAATGGCCTGGAATGTGACATGTTCACAGGGGGGTGGTTTGCTCAGACACCTCAGGTGCTGTCTGGTAAATCTCAGTCATCAAAAGCTGGACCCCTCCTCTCCACTAAAGATGCTCCAGAGGAAAAGGGACCAACCCACTCAGAGCTACAGGAGAGTCCCTGGAAAGCGGTAGCCTCATAAAATCCTTCTTTTGCTCTTCAAAACAAAGTTATATCTCAAGGAATAACAGGCTATGTTCCTGAAAGTCACTGCTGTTCTCCATATTTTTTCTAGGGACATTTGCCCCTATTTCCCATTTAGCAGAGCTAAAAATAGCACATGAATTTAAAAGTCATTTTAAAAATACTACAACAAAAAAGCCCTAGAGCTCAAGGAGTGTTTGGACAATGCTTTCAGGCACATGGTGTGATTTTTGGTGCTGTTCTGTGCAGGGCCAGGAGCTGGACTCAATGATCCTTGAGGGCCCCTTCCAGCTCTGGATACTCTATAATTCCATGATTCTGTGAACCCAAACCCAGAAATGAATGAATAGAAACAGGTACTACTCAGGCTTGGCTGACTCTGAGCAAGACTTGGATATTTGCAAAGGCAATGATTCCACTATTTTGTGCAAGCTGCTTTTTTTCGAAACGTTCCTGTTTTCATTTGTTCCACTCAGGACACGTTACTAGGGTGGAAAGAGGACGGCAGGGGGGAAGAAAGAGAAAGACTATTTGATGGTATAAATTAAGATGTGGGGCAGCAGTGCCAACTACGAAAATGGGGCCTCTCATCATGGAAAAATGAGACTTCTTCCCGTTCGTGTCAAACAAAGATGCCTTCAGCTCCAGAAGGGAAAACCTCGCCCCAGCCCAGCCCGAGCAGGGTGGGAGCGGAGGGGAGGGGACCCTCCCAGGTCTCGGTAGACTCACAGTGACTCTCCGTGGATGTTCGGAGCTACTGCAAACGAAACTCTGCCCGATTTCAGAGGAGGAACTCAGAGGGCAGTTCCAGACGGCCAGGGAGTAGCGGAACTGGGCTGGAGACGCCTCCGCTGCTCCTCCCGCTCCCTCATCCCGTACATCCCAGCACTCAGAGCCCGGAGCCACCCTCCAGCCGGGGATGCGGGAGCCCTCCTGACACCGGCCGCCCCACAAAGTCCTTTTTCCTTACGTTGCGGAGGGATTTGGGGGGAGAAGTTTTGATGACCTCATTTTCCAGGTAGGCAGACCTTTTCTCTCCGAGTACAGGGGTTCTGTGGCTACTTACTGACGGAGCTTCAGCAGGGAATAACAGAAATACCTCTGAAATTTCAGCCTGTGCCTGCTGCTGCTTACTGGCTTTCCAGCAAGGTGCCTAATTTCACGTTTAGACAGTATCTGCAATAAGAGAATATAAATTTTCCCTTTACTTCCAGCTCTTGGCTGGTTTGGGCATTTTTCCAAGGGTTTGTTGGGTTTTTTTCCAGGTGCAAGCATCGTGGGCCACAAACTGCCAGGGCCAGAGGTCTAGAAAATCCCTCAGTGAAGGGGGTGGATTTGTTGAACTACGGTCTTCCCTGGGGTAACTGAGCTGCGTTCAGCAGCTGCAGTGAAGTGATGGCAGCAGGGCAGAGAACTGATCTGCTGCGTGATTCCCCTTTGATTTCTGGGATTTCAGAAGACACTAATTAGACTCATCTGAGGTCCTTGTCTCCTATTTATGCTGAATACATCAGCACAAGCACCTCTGCTTTGGGAGGTGACAGCACGTTTATGAATGCCTGTGAATTCATTGCACTTGGTAGCAGGGGTTTGCTCCTCACCAGCCTTCCTGTAACCTGGGCTTTCCCTGGCCGAAATCCCAGGATAATTACATTGGGAGACCTGGAAAATACCTGGAGTCCCTGTAGCTGAAACCTTCTCCCTGGGTGCTCTGCCCAGGGATTAAAATTACAAGGCACATTTGGGTAATGGCTGCAACCAGCACCGAAATTCCCTCCTCATGCAGCATGCAAACCACAGGCATGGTGGGAAGGAAGAGAAGGTGCATTTTTAAGAGTTTTCTTCCAAATGGGGCATAATTTTCTTTTCTAGTTTCATTTATCAAACATTTGAGTGGAGAAAATGCTGCATGCACAAGCGAGTGACACCACAGGCACCGCCTGCTGCGCATGGCCATGGAAAGCGCTGGGACTGAGCAGCAGGGAGGCTTCAAACTTTATTCTGCATATTTTAGCATTGCCAGCATAACTCTCCTTTCTAGAGAGTAATGCAATTTGCATGGCTTTAAATTTATGTGGCTTTAAATAAGCTCCTTGCAGGCAGTGTTAGCTTAGAGAGCAGAGCATCTCAATTTTTGCGAATTTGGAAACAGTTTGCTCAGTTACAGTGGGTGTTCTGGAGACACACACAGTGCACCAGGGGGATCTTCAGGAATACCAGTGTATGGGATAACGCAGACCATGGCTCTGCCTGGCCAGGTGCTTGAGGTGACATTTCTACTGCATTGGGATCTGCTCTAAGGGATAATCAGATGTGAGAGCGCGAATAACCAGCTATAATTTGCACATTTGAGCCACTGCAAATAATTTGTTTGCCATAATACCACTTTTGGTTCGGTTTCTCACGGTGGAAGAGAAGCAAGCAGAGAACTTGGGTCCTCCTACAAGGTCACTTTTTTTTGCAGGGCTCTGTCTAGATAAATCCATATATTTTTCAGTTATGTGTGTAACAGCCAGGTCACCTGGGATCTCAATGTGGGAGCAGCAAAGACCACGCATTTTTCCGCACCTGAGGTAGGCCTGCAAAATCTGTTCAGAGGACCCACTGCTTGAGATTCCCTATTTTTTTCTCATGTAAGAATCCCATGGGGAAAGAGGTGAACCATTCAAAAATAAAATACTGAGAGAAGGCCTCATAGGAACAAAAGTCCTGGTATGGCAGAGAGAGAAAAGTCAAGAACAGGATGAGCAGACCTCAGGCATTATGAGTCAGCTCCCAATTTGCTCTTTGTGTTTGTTTTTTGAACAGTTTGTGTTCAAAAATTGCCTTCAACATGCAGAAAACAGTTAGTCTGAAATACTGGTGAAATCTGAGGTTTCCATCTCAGCACCTTGCAGCAGCAGGTGGGACTTTAGGTCAAATATCAAATGTTGTGGGATTTGCAACAGCATCACAAGAGCTGGTGGTGCTCTGAGGATGATAAAATGGGCAGCATCACCCACCCCAGCCTTGGAGGCCCCTGAGGTGGGGACTGGAGTTCCCAGCAGCCACCCCACCGTGTATCCAGGGGGGTTAATACCAGGTGGGATACTGGTAGAGCAGGAGAATAACATAGCTCAGGGTGCAGAGTGGGATGGAGGAAATGGTGCAAGAGGACCCCAGGGAAGTGAGTTGTGTCTCGTGTTTTCAGAAGTTGCTTTCCTGCCTCACTGTTCTGCCCATGGAGAGTCTAAGGCCGTGGTGCCTCACTGACCCCAGGGCTGTGGGCAGGAGCCATCCTGTGCCAGAGCTGGCCCTGGTTGTCCGTGCAGGCCAGCTGCTCTGCTCGACAGTGCCTTCCCACCCACACACAGAGGGGAAGAGGGAAGGAGGGAGGGAGGTGGTTAAACTCGGGATGCAGTGATGAGTCAGACACTTGGCCAAAGTCCTCAGCGCTCCCAGCCTCTCCTAAAGTTAATCTCCAAAAGTTAGTCTTCCTCAGCTAAAGGCTGGCTCTAAAATGGTGTTGTCTGAAGGCTAAAAACTGTTGTGTCCTACCAAAGATCAGGGTCTCTTGAGGCCCTGTTTTATGGAGGACAAACAAAACAAGGAAAGCCTGCAGTAGGTTTAGAGGGGTGAAGTCTTGATGGTAATTAAAACACCCCTTTAGCACGAAAGTGTTTTATCCTTACCATACCACTTTTTTTCTCTGCAGCACAATGGAAGTTGAGCCACATTGACTTGTGCAGGAACTTCATAGAATAGTGGAATGGTTTGGGTTGGAAGGGACCTGAAAGCCCATCCCATCCCACTCCCTGCCATAAGCAGAAACACCTTCCACAAGTCCAAGTGTCCCTTGGACACTTCCAGGGATGGGGCAACCACAGCTGCTCTGGGCACCCTGTGCCAGGGCCTCAGCACCCTCACAGGGAACAATTTCTTACCAATATACCACCTCTCCCTGCCCTCTGGCAGTGGGAAGCCATTCTCCCTTGTCCTGTCACTCCAGGCCCTGGTCGAAAGTCCCTCTCCAGCACTCTTGTTGCCCCTTTAGGGACCAGCAGGTGCTGTAAGGTCACCCCAGAGCCTTCTCTTTTCTAGGCTGAACAATCCCAATTCTTTCATAAGCACAAGCCCTAGTGGGGAGGAAGACTGTCACTGTTGTAGGGTCTCAGCAGCACTGACACCAACGTTTCCAGCATAAACCAGTTTGCAGAAGCCTGTGGTGCACTGCAGCTGGCACTGTCAACTGGAACGGGACATGTCCCACCAGGCTATAGCTGGGCACTACGTGGAGAGAGGTCTCAAGGGATATCAGGGACGGCTGAGTTGCCTGTATTCTTCAGTAGTGCTGTTCCTCAGGCAGCTGAGGCAGCAACACCGCTGCATTGCTCACTTGCCCTCCCCCTGCACTGCCAACGCCACCAAATGCACGCTCAGTGTCCCTCCAAGCCTTGGACTCTTCCAAAAGTTACCCAACAAAACATTCAAGAAAGAAGCTCTCTTTCTGGACTGGATTCAGGGTTTTGTTTCATAACAGACATCCCACATACCCGTTTTTGGTTAGTGTTGAGTTGGCCACCATGCAGAGAAGCATCTCTGGGCCACCACAGGGCCATGCTGGTTGGTTCTGGGGTCCTCTGTACACAAAGGTGAGCATCTCCCCTTCTTCCATATTCCGTGCTGGTCACAAGTGTTGCTTGAGTGTTGCCTGAGAACATCCTTTCAAATCCTGGGTTCCTTTGAATACTTCCATACATTCCTAAGAACCTTTCAGACTAGATCTCTAACTCTTCTACTACTTTAAGTTATCATAACTCTACGTGAAATAAACTCCCATATGCAGCTGGGCCTCAGATGCCTGGTGGTGGGTTGAGCACTGAAGATGTGGATTTCTTCAAGAGGTTTTTTATTTGTCCCTTCACTCCATGGGTTTGCAAGGAGCATTGTCTGGCTTTGTGTCATGCCAGCAGAGTCAGGAGATTGTGTATCACGTTTAACATGTAGCTTGTGTTTTCCCACAGGCATCTGAATATCCTGAGGGGCTGCTGAGATGTTCCGACAAGCCTTGTTTTCCACTGTCCTTTGTGTGGCTCTAGTTCCTCTCCACGCCGCTCAGCTTGATGTGGATGTTGGAGATGTCAGTCCTACCTCCTGTGCAGGTATCAACCAAATAATTTGGGTCACCTTTGTGGGCAGCAATTTTAACAAACACAATGCTCAGTTGTAGAATCTGCTTGCCAGGGACATTCTACCTCCCCCAGCCCTTTGCACTCCTGTGGTAACAATCCATCTGTGGGGAAACCCATCCTCCACCCAAACTCACATTTCTGGGTTTGCTTTGGTGTGCAGAGAGGTAGAGATGGAAGAGCTGGGGTCTGCCAGTGGTGGTCTCTCCCAGCAGGTGCAGTAACAAACACCAGTCAGTCAGTCTCCAGCACTCAGAGTTCTATCTGATGCCAGAAAATTGTTCACTTTGAATCTGGTGATTTCCTCACTTTTCAGTTGCAATGCAGAGGTGATTTACGTGTCCAGCCTGACTCGTACCAAAAAAAAGGAAGATTTTCAAGACTGATTCAGTAATGAACAGTGCTGGATAAATGGTGGGACTCAACAATTTTAGAGGTTTTTTCCAACCTTAATTATTCTGTGATTCTATAGCAGATCTTAGGAGTTAGAAGTCCTGGTCACTAGGGAACCATCTGACCCAAACAGGGGTGTTGCTTCTAGAGCTGGGTGGGACTTGTGCTTTTTCTGGCATTGCACTTGGTCTGTGTTTCTGGGGGACAGCGAAGGGGGTGCATGAAGTGCTCTGACATGGTCTGAATAACTGTGTCCATGCAGAAAAGAGGAACTGCCCCATCAATGTCTACTTCATCATTGATACCTCGGAGAGCGTGGCTCTGCAGACTGTGCCCATCCAGAGCCTCGTGGACCAAATAAAGCGGTTCATCCCCATGTTCATCGATAAACTGGAGAGCGAGCTCTACCAGAACCAAGTCTACATCACCTGGCAGTTCGGTGGGCTCCATTACTCAGACGTGGTGGAAATTTACAGCCCTTTGACAAGCAGCAAAGACATTTACCTGCCCAGGCTGTCCGCCATCAAGTACCTGGGCCGGGGCACCTTCACAGACTGTGCGATCTCCAACATGACCCAGCAGATCCAGACCCAGATGGCCAACGGCGTGAACTTTGCGGTGGTCATCACGGACGGCCACGTGACGGGCAGCCCGTGCGGGGGGATGAAGATGCAGGCCGAGAGGGCGCGAGACATGGGCATCAAGCTGTTTGCGGTGGCCCCCAGCGAGAAGGTGTATGAGCAAGGCCTGCGGGAGATCGCCAACCTGCCGCACGAGCTGTACCGCAACAACTACGCCATCACCCAGAGGGACACCCTGGAGATCGATGTCAACACCATCGACAGGATCATCCAGGCTATGGTAAGGGCAGGGAGGGTAATGGGGGGCACAAGAGGAGTGGCGCACGGATGGGGGAATGCTTTCCCCTTTTGTTGGGTTTTGGAGATAACTTCTAGCAGAAAAAGTGGAGCCTTTTTCTGGTTCTTAGCCAGGACCCTGTGGTTTGTGCCTCTGTTTCCCAGCACATCTGGGCAGGCTGCCACCCCAGTCCTGGCTCTTGCTGAAGACCAGGCCATACCCTATCCTGCTCCCTATCCAGGGGCATGTGGAAAAGTGTGCCACACTGAGACACGTGCTTACCATCAGCGTGGTCTTTGAGACCCCACCTGTGAGGCGCTGTTAATCAGGGGCTCTGCTGAGGGCATCTTTACAGCCACGGGACCTTTAGGACCTCCTCTCCCTTACCACCACACACCTCTCCAAGGGTGGGCTGCTGTCTCCCCTGGGGGACTGAGCACTGTAACTGATTCTCTTCCTCCTGTTCTCTCCTTTGCAGAAACATGAAGCCTACGGCGAGGTGAGTGAGCAGCATCTTTATGGCTTTGCCACACGACACAAGGTTTAAGCTGCCTCAGTTAGAGAAGACCAGATCATACCCCAAAACAGCACAGACCTGAGTGGGATGGGTCCCTGCCCACCTATGGATCAGGGCAGAGTCTGGGGACACATCCCTTTACCCAGGGGTTATAATGGCACACTGGACTCACTCCCTGCCTCCCCTCACCTGCAGTGGGTTCAGGTCTGTGGAACAGACTCGTTTCATCACTTTGGAGGCACATTCCATAAGTGCTGCCCCTGCTGAAGCTCCCGCCCTGCTGGTACCACAGGGGCAGGGTTTGGCACACAGAGGGAGGAGTATGCAGGGGATGTTCCAAAGGTGATGCCCATCCCCTGATGACCCCAGATGAGCAAGCCCCCACCACCTCTGACACTTGGCAGTCTTGTTCTTCCAGTCTGGGCTCAGAACCTAGCTATAATGAACATGCTCATGACAACTTTCCACTTTTAATTTACGGGCAGCACTTCTTTGTGTGCTTGTTGCTGCCTCAGCCCTGACCCAATAGATTTAAGCCCTGAGTTGATGGGGAAAGGCACATGGATAGCTGTGGGTGCAGAGCTGAGCTGAGTTTGGGATGCACAATGTCAATAGCTCAATTTAATTTCTTGTATTTCAGTGCTACAAGATGAGCTGCCTGGAGATTGCAGGTCCACCTGGTCCCAAGGGATACCGAGGGCAGAAGGTAAGTTGCTCTAAGCTGTGGGAAAAACAAGAATGCCCCTGCCTCCCACAACCACGGCAGGATGCTTTAGAGCCCACATCGGCTGCCTTCTCAGGTAGCACCCAGGTGGGAAATACCCTCCCCAGCATCTGTCTTGGCCCTGGGAGACACAGCCAGCACTGGTGTGCCCATGTCTGTGCTGAGGCTGATGCACTGCCAGCAGTGCAGAGAGACACCCGAGCATCCGCTGGGCACCTCCAGCACCGAGGACACCAGGACTGAGGCAGCAGTTGTCACCGAGTCTCCCACTCTCAAATGAGAGCTCTCCCATGCACAGGGGGTCCCACTCTCCTGCCCCAGCTCTGTGTGCGCTGATCTCCCAGAAACTGTCATTTTCTCAGTCCAGCACCAAGCCTGGACTTACGCTGGGTTTTTTCTTTCCTTAGGGTGCAAAGGGGAACATGGGTGAGCCAGGTTCCCCTGGGCTGAAGGGACGACAGGTGAGTTGTGGAAAATCCTCCCCACCATTTGCTACATCTCTGATGACCTCAAGCTAACTCCGTGCCTTCCTCCCCAAAGGGCGACCCAGGTATTGAAGGTCCGATCGGATACCCTGGTCCCAAGGTAAGAATCCCATCGCCGATGGCTGAGGTCTTTGCATTCCCTGATTTTTGGTAAAGCAAGGGGAGCTTTGCTTCACCCTCTCACCTGCCCATTTCCCATCCTAGACCCCTGCGCTCTGCTCCTGCTGATTGCCCAGGCACTAAAACAGCGATTTCCTTTTTTTTTTGTCTAGGGTGTCCCAGGGCTGAAAGGAGAGAAGGTGAGAAAGAAGAGATGGAACGGCTGGCTGGGCACTTGGCAGGGGCCGCGCTCCTTTTTGATGCACAAGAGAGAGAGATTAGCTGTAATGGGGAAGGATAACAACCCTATTAACGAGTAATTGTGGACCTGGGGAGGGATTTCCAAGGGCATCCTGTCTCCTCCTTCAGGCTTTGATCACTCTCTGGTGAAACGGTGGTGAGTTTAGGATGTAAATGGCGGGGCGAGCGGGAGGTGGGGAGGTGAGGGGGATGCAGGCAGTGTCTGAGTTCCTGTCCTCTTTTTCTCCCAGGGAGAAATCGGATCCGACGGACGGAGGGTAAGGAATGACATTTTCTAACTTGCACGTTGTTCCAGCTCCCAAACCCTTGGACTGTGTGTTAATGGATCCCTCTTCTTTTTTTTTTTTCCCATGATCCAAGGGTGCCCCTGGCTTGGCAGGAAGGAACGGCACAGATGGACAGAAGGTAACTGGGAGCACTGGGAGCACTCCATAATGTTGCTGCTGCTGTTCCATTTCTTTACCCTCTCTCATCCCCACAGGCTGTGTAGTTTCTAATATCCCACATGCTGGCTTTCTGTTCCCACCGAGGTTTCTGTGAATTTATCTGTATGTTACTCTGCATGTCCTGTAGAAATGCGTGAAGTAATTCAGGTCTCAAGAGTGAATCTCAGAATATGCTGAGTTGGAAGGGACCCACAAAGATCAAGTCCAACTTGCACAGGACGCCCCAACAATCCCACCCTGTGCCTGAGAGCGTTGTCCAGACTCTTCTTGAGCTCTGGTAGGATTGGGGCTATGATCACTTCCCTGGGGAGCCTGGCCAGTGCCCCACCACCCTCTGGGGTGGTGTAATATATTTATTATTTATTTATTATATTTCCCTAATATCCACCCTAAATCTCCTGACACGGTGTTAAGTGTCATCCCTCTGTTAGCCAGCTCTCTGCAGGACCTGGATGTGTGACCCGGTCCATGCTCCTGCTGAGAAGGTGATAAGGCTGGATAATTTGGGTGTAGATACTTTATTTTGAGTGTTAGTGACCACTACAGGACATGGACACAGAAAGCTTCACAGAAATTTGGATTTCAGGGCAGTTTGTCACAGAATCTGAAACTTCATCCCTAAACCACAGCTTGTGCTTAGTATTAAAGCCCTAAAGCCAAGTTCAAAGGCCTTAAAACAAAGTTCCTGACTTTGTCCACTGGCCAACACACCCTGGCTTTGCACTGGGTCCTACACCCAGCCCAGTATATCTGTGGGTAATAACAGTTCTTCCCACTCCTCAAGTGCTGCTGAGGCTCTAAAACATCCTTCAGTCCCCCCCACTCTCTAAAACACTAAAGCCCTTTGGTTTCCCCCAGTCTCTATCCCAGAGCTGTCTCAGCGCTGGTGACAGAGCTGTTTTGGGGCACGGAGCAAGGCAGTCCCTTCTCTCACGGCACCTGTCCGGCAGAGTGGTTGCTGCACACCTGAGCTGCTCTGACAGGAGGGGCATGAGAGGGGACCAGCACAACCCTGGACGTGAGTGACTGCCAAACCCAGCCTCAAGGGACATTCCCGTCGCTCAGGGTACACTCACGGGATGAGCCTACCTGATTTCCTTTAGTCTGCTTTCTCCACTTGTCTCTGCACACCCCACCCCAGTTTAAGGAAAACACTTGCTATTTATTCTCTAGCTGGTGACAGATAAGGTCAGCGGATGATGCTAAAATTATTAACTGTCAGCAAGAAAAGCTGTGTTTTCCCTTCAGACACCTATAACTTCTCAGTCTTTTCCTTTTGAATGTAATCTCTCCAGGGAAGGCTGGGGCGAATTGGACCACCGGGATGCAAGGGTGACCCTGGTGACAAGGTAGGAACACTTTACTCTTTCACCAGCACATCAGTTGTGTAGCTGCTGAGTGAGGTACATATGTAGAAAGATGGCCAACGAGATGTTACTGGCCCATTTTCCTACCAGCTCTATAATCTGATCCCAGACCTGGGATTCCTGGAATGGGGAGCACAGTTTGAATTTTCTGTGCCTCCTTTCCATGGGCAAGTAAGCTGGGAGCCCCCTGTGTCCCTCCCCTCGACACAGAGAGGAGGAGCTGCCCTTTCATCAACACAAGCAACAAGCTAAAACTACTTTAGCCTCTAGAGCAACTTTCTAAGCACTGACTTAGAAATTTTATTTGATTAGAAAGTTTTATTTGATTTATTCTGCATGGAGAGTGTTCCAAATTTGAAGTGTGTGGTTCTTTGTCATTTCCCTCCCCAGGGCCCTGATGGCTACCCAGGAGATGCAGGAGACCAAGGAGAAAGAGGGGATGCAGGCATAAAGGTACAAGTGCTCTGGACAGACAGCAGGGTGTGGGCAGAGGCAACCAGTGGGGACAGCTAAACACCATTCCCTCTATTTATATGTACAGCCTAAATCCTACACTGCTTATGGAGCCCATAGGCTTTGGGGTCTGGATCCTGTCACCAGGCACAGGAGCTGAGGGAAGAGCCTTGCTGGCCTTGCTCCTTGGGCCACTTGTGGTGCAATGTGCTGGTGAGGCAGGCAATGACCACTGGCTCTTTGGCTGTTTCAGGGGGATCCTGGCCGGCCTGGTCGCAGTGGACCCCCGGGGCCCCCAGGAGAAAAAGGAAACCCGGTAGGTTCATGCAGCATTCAAATGTCTCCAGTGCTTTATTGTGGTCTGTTCATAAAATCACAGAATGGTTTGGGCTGGGAGGGACCTTAGAGCTCATCCAGTGCCACCCCCTGCCATGGGCAAGGACACCTTCCACTGGACCAGGTTGCTTCAAGCCCTGTCCAGCCTGGCCTGGAACACTTCCAGGGATGGGGAAGCCGCAGCCCCTCTGGCTTTGGGCAGGACTGGACAGATGCTGTAAGGAAGAGTTGACAAACCTGTTGTCAGCTGATGGAGGGAAGGTGGCACAGGATCGCTCTGCTCCGAGGCTGGAGCCCATGCTCATGGCAGTGCCATGTGGGCATGCCGGGTGTGTGGAAGCTCATACACACCTCTGCTTGAGGGGGACTGCTTGACACAGGATAAAAATGGGGGGTTGTGCCTGCACCCTGACCTCTCTTCCAACAAACCATATTTCTTTTTCTTCTCCAAGGGACTCCCAGGCAACCCTGGAGCTCAAGGGCCTGCTGGAACCAAGGGACGGAAAGGTGAAGTAGGACCTCCTGGACCCAAAGGAGAGGCTGTAAGTGGCTGAATAGATCCCTGGACATTGAGCACACTGCAGGAACCTGAGGCAGTTTCATGGATGAGCACTGAGAAACTCCCCCATTCTGCTTTGTGAATCCCAAAAGATGTGCGGATGCCAATCTCGTTGTCTCTCCCAGCCTCATAGAGCAGAACTCCCATAATCCTAAGCCTGATGTTAACCATTTCACCTTAGAGAAGTGTCCTGTGTTCCCACATAACCACACAGGCCTGGCCTCTATGGATGCCCAGGGACACTTTGGTTGTACTCTGGCAAGTTCCCCAAACCTCTGGCTCCTTGCAGGAGCTCAGAGAGTCTGGTGGCCATTATGGCAGAGCTCTGTGAAAAGGGCAGTGTCCTGTATCGGTGGTGCCACGCAGATCCAATATGATGGGGCACTGCAAATTTTGGGGAGTGGGCTGGAGACGATGATCCGTGGCACAGCTCCACCAGCACCAAGGGGCCAGAGCCCAGCCAGCGTGTGTCCTTGTGCAAGATCCAGTGGGGAAAGCAACACTGGATGATCTGGAAGTAAATCAGAGTCTTTAACCCTGAGGGAATGAACCAGGCGTGTTCGTGGTCGCTGCAGTGAAAGAACAGTCTGGCTGTGGCTTCCCAAAAGGAAGCATGGGCATCCCTGCTCCCCTGCTGCTGGGAACACACTTGCTTAGGGGGCAGGTGTACGTCTCTTGGGCCCAGAGGGAGGAGGGAGGGCAGCCAGGGGTCACTGCCTGCCGGGACACCGGCTGTCCAGCTGGCTGTGCATTCCCCAGTGCCGGCACCCGCCCGGACGGGAGAGGAAGGCGGAGGCCGCTCGCGGGCGCGGGAGGGTCGGCGCAGTCCCAGTTCGGGTTCCCCAGACCCACCGGGGGTGCGGGCGCTGGAAGGCAGGGACAAGGCAGAAGGGCTTCTCGGGGTACAGGGTTTATTGGGGCGCCAAGGCCGCGCAGAGAAGCCCCGAGGGGCCGGTACCCAGGTGTTTTATCCCTTACGGAGTGGGAGGAGAGAATACAAAACACCCGGTGGTGCAGGGACGCGGGGTTTGAATTTTCGCGGGCAAGAGTACAGAGCAATGGGGAGCATTGTGGGAGGGGAGGAATACCGTGGGGGTATCGGGGAATACAGAATTTTCCAAAGGGAGAAACCAAATACAGGGGATGGGAGGAGATGGCAGTGGCTGGTTATGGGGCAAACCAATAACCTGCCGTAGCACACCACAACAGCTGCCCAGGTAACATCCATCCTCGCACCCCATTTATGTGACTTCTGTGTCTGCCAAGGGGCGACGTGGAGATCCAGGCACAAAAGGCAGCAAAGGCTCTCCTGGAGGCATAGGAGAAAGGGTGAGTAAAGCAACTGCCCAGATTATTGCAAATGAGCCCCAGATGGACAGGACTGGTGTGTGTGTGTGTGTGATGTGCTGCTGCCCACCCATGCAGTGTCCATGCAGCACCAGAGCTGGGAATGCAGATCCCACTGTGCTGTGCTCCCACTGTGCCCACTGCTTGCCCTGCTGGCACCAGGTACAGCCTCCTCCTCCAGGGTTTGGTCCAGAGAGGGGATGAAGGGCAGCAAAGCTGAAGGTTAAGAGGGCATGCTGCCCTGACACTGTCTGAAACCAAGAAACACCAGGTTTGAGAAGGGCATCATGGAGCACTGCCACGCACAGAGGTAGCATTGGAGAGCTCTCTGACCAGGATTATCTTTACCCTTCTCACAGGGAGATCCTGGTCCAGAGGGTATTCGTGGTCTGCCCGGTGAGGTTGGAAACAAAGGAGCCAGGGTAAGCATGGAGCAAGGCTAGGTGACAGCCAGGAGGAAGGGGGGGCACTGCTGCCATCCGGGGCAGCTTGCCTGGCTTTCCTCCTCATGCACTGTGTTTTCTTGTGTCTTTCTTTGCTGTGCAGGGAGAACAAGGACTGCCAGGACCCCGAGGTCCTTCAGGTGCTGTGGGAGAGCCAGGCAGGATAGTAAGTCACACTTGAGCATGTGTGTGACCATGCCCTCCTTCTGTGGTGAGGGCTTGACCTACTGACACAAGCTGCCTGCACTGTCCCTCCCAAGGAGAACCTGCACAACCTTCTCTTAGGGAGGCTCAAAAATTGGGTGATCCCATGTCAATGTGGAAGGGATCACCAGAGCGGGTGGGTCACTGGGGAGAGGGAAGATGGGACTCCACAAACACCCATTTGTCCTGGATCTGTGGTTAGTCCATCATCCCACTGCGGCAGTAGTGCTGTGACATCCATGTGGCTCTATGGGACATGGGAACCCCACTGCTGAGACAGTCACTGTCACAGTAAACTCACCAGGAAGGGAGATGGTCCTGCAGCACCGTCTCGAGAGCTGGGTTCTCCAGCACAGTCCCCTGTGTGCCGGGGGGACAGCAGGGACCATCCTCACTCACTCCCTGCCTTCTGCCCAAAACTGTCCTGCAGGGATCACGTGGGGATCCTGGTGACTTGGGCCCAAGAGGTGACGCTGGACCACCAGGACCAAAGGTAAAGTTCATTAATAAACCTCTGCATTTGAAAGGGCAGGTTTGTGTTCCTATTTACTTATATATTTATTTATTAAAAAAAAAAAAAGAAAGAGGTAGTTTTCACTGCAGAAACTCGTGTGCCTCAGAAACAGAATCAGACCTGAGCCTCCCTATGGGGCAGAGATGTATGTCTTGCTCTGGCCAAGGCAGCTCTGATTATGCCCCTCACCCTGAGCAGATTCAGGGGCATCCCTGGCACATGACATCCCCAAAACCCCACAAATCCTTGCTCTGCACAGCCGTTCCCAGTGCTTCATGGCCAGCCGCAGAAGCTTTGTGTTCTGGTGGTGTCTCACCCCCAAGAGAAGATGAAAATGGCTGTAACTGTCTGACAGGAGCAGGTCAGGCCAGGTTTGGTATCTCACGGGTCTTTTTTTCTACCAAAGGGTGACAGAGGCAGGCCTGGCTTTAGCTACCCTGGACCCAGAGGACCTCAGGTACGTATTCCGCATCCAGCATGTGAGGAAATCTGTTTGTGTGGGTGTTGCTGTTGGATCTGAGCAGCCTGAGAAAACAAGGAAGGAGGAGGAAAAATGCTCGGGGTCACAGATGTGTGGAGCCTGTGAAGGAGAATGGGGGTTGAACACCAGGACTGAAGCTGGCCACAGTCCACCAGCTGCTGGGGACCCCAGCCTCAATCATGGTGATGGTCCCTCAACCCTACAGCTGCAATTCAGCTTCTTGGCCCTCGCTGCAATCTTTGGGTGCACATGTGCACAGTATGGTGCCAGTCCTGGACAGGTGCTGACCTCTCCCTCCTCTCCTTTTGCAGGGTGACAAGGGTGAGAAGGGACGGCCAGGACCCAAGGTGAGTGTGTTTGTCTCCATCACCTGTTTTTTTTTGTACTGACTGGGATGCCAAGGAGTTGTCTCCCAGCCCTCTGGGTTAATGGCTGAGGAGCCAGCCCTGCCAGCAGCTGCCCTGAATGTTCCCTGCAGCTGTTGAGCCTGGTTGTATCTCCCAAGCCCATCTCCTTTTGAAATAATCTGAAAAATGCATTGCAGAACTTCTTTTTTTTTTTTTTTTTGTTAATGCCTGTGTAAACACAGTTAGTTTGCTGTGCTCTGAGCTGCTGCTTTAGAGGATGCTTTCCCAGGCCAGGCAAGCATGTGTTTGTGATGCAGCAGAGCCTCTGCCTGAGCGCATCCAGATGTGCTCCATGCCGGATCTGTTTCTCCTTCCATCGAGCAGGGAGGAAGAGGTGAGCTTGGACCAAAAGGAGCACAAGGGACCAAAGGAGAGAAGGGGGAGCCGGTAAGCAGACTCCCTGTACTGCCTCAGGGTCAGTGTCTTCCTGCCACACCCCTGCTAGATGTGCTGGGGATGGCATTGCCACTCTCTGCCTGCTCCCTGTCCCCAAGCTCAGCTGTGGCAGGCTGGTGACTGTGCTTAGCAGGGCTGGGCCTGACCAGGGAGTCAGGAGGGGCCCTGAACACCCAGGGCTGCATTACCAACATTGCCCAGGAAATATCTGACCCTTCTTTACTTCTTCCCCAGGGTGATCCTGGCCCAGGAGGAGAGCCTGGACAGCGTGGTCCACCTGGTGAAGCAGGCCCTGAGGTACAGTCCCATGGCATCGTGTCTGAGCAGATGCTGTTGGAGGGGGCACTGGCTGCCAAATATATCCACTGGCTCACAGTGGAGGCTTCCCTTCCCTTTCTCATTCCCCCTCCCCCTTCCCCTTCCCTTTCTCCTTCCCCTTCTCCTTCCCCTTCTGCAAAAAGCCACATTTTTGATGGCTCTGACATCTAGTTCCCAGACAAGGAACTCATGGGAAAACTGTGCCTGAAATCACTGTGTTCTTCTTGCAGGGGACCCCTGGCCCACCAGGAGACCCGGGTCTGACTGTAAGTAACCCCTGCTACTCTCCCTCCTGGGGCAATCATGGCTTTTCCATGCACAACCTGGGAACCAAACAGGGCATCAGGTCCTGCTGCTGCCTGGCAGAGGTGGCCTGTGGCTTCCCATGGGAGCCAGGGAAAGAGGAGAGAGGGGTGGTTGGGTGGGAAGGGAAAGGGGAGCCTTTCCCTTGGAGGGAAGCATTCACCCTGCACCCCTTTCCTGGCAGGACTGTGACGTGATGACCTACGTGCGAGAGACGTGCGGATGCTGTGGTGAGCTGACATCACCTCTCCCCAGGGAAGGGGAACAACCACTCGAGGAGTGGGGACAGGGAGTCACCAGAGGGTTCCCAGCATCACTGACCCCTGTGTTTCCCTCCCTGCCCCTCTCCCCAGACTGTGAGAAGCGTTGCGGTGCCCTGGACATCATGTTTGTCATAGACAGCTCCGAGAGTATCGGCTACACCAACTTCACCCTGGAGAAGAATTTTGTCGTCAATGTAGTCAGCAGGCTGGGCTCTATTGCCAAGGACCCCAAGTCACAGACAGGTCTGGACTCCTTGGGGACAGAGTGGGGCATGGGCAAAAGAAAAAGGTCTAGGGTCCTTTCAACTTCAATGTTTATTTTCTGTGGCTTTTCAGACCAATTGGGCAGCTCTTTGACTTTCTTCACTTTTCCCTGAGGATGCAAAGCCGAGTAATGTGACGCTTCCTTGGCAGGTGCCCGTGTTGGGGTGGTGCAGTACAGTCACATGGGGACTTTTGAAGCCATCAAGCTTGATGATGAGCGCATTGATTCCCTGTCGAGCTTCAAGGAAGCAGTGAAGCGCCTGGAGTGGATTGCTGGAGGCACCTGGACACCATCTGCCCTTCAGTTTGCCTACAACAAGCTCATCAAGGAAAGCAGGAGAAAGAAAGCCCAAGTGTTCGCTGTGGTGATCACAGACGGGCGCTACGACCCCCGGGATGATGACAAGAACCTCGGGGCTCTCTGCGGTAGAGATGTGGTGGTCAACACTATCGGCATAGGAGACATGTTTGACCAGCCAGAACAGAGCGAGACCCTGGTCTCCATCGCCTGCAATGAACCCCAGCGAGTCCAGAAGATGAGGCTCTTCTCAGACCTGGTGGCAGAGGAATTCATTGACAAGATGGAGGATGTGCTCTGCCCAGGTCTGTCCCTGTCCTTGCGTGGAACTGGAGTTTTGAGCCCCAGGGTTTGGGGTGGGGGGCAGAGATGTATTCCAGAAGGTTGGCCAGCAGCTGGGTCATCCATGGTGGGGTCTGACCTTTAGGTAGCCCTGGACTAAGAGTCCTTCCTCAGATAGACTGGCCTTTTGGGGCAGTCCTTTGGTGTTCCTTCTAAGAGACCTTGTCTTGCCACTCTGACTGTGCAAGCTGTGAAGGGGGATGGCAGCACATGGCTCAGTTTTCCTTGTTTCTTTTCCTTTCAGATCCACAGGTCATCTGCCCCGAGCTGCCCTGTCAGACAGGTAAACATTGCAAGTAGCTTCATGCCATCTGCATGGACTCTGGGGGGAGACTGCACGAGTCTCAGGAGTAGGAGAGGGGGGTGGAACCCTGTTCAATCCCTTTGGAAGGCAGGAGTTTGGGAAATAGTGCTACTTTACATGAGGAGAGGCTCCAGGGTTTCATCTCCTGCTCTTTTCATGTCTCTCTGAGTTCCCTGCACAGGTAGGTACGAGTGCACTGTGTGCATACACCAGCATGGCTCATCCCTGATACTTTTCCCCGTCCAAATTCCTGGGAGCCACCAGGTTTTGACCTCCAAACTCAAGTCAAAATCCCCTTGCTAAACTCCCACTCACGTGACCTTTGTAGCAGGATGCTCCTTGGGAGTGATGGGCAGAGCAGATATTAGGGATCAGCTGGAAAATGGCACTGCAGTGGACACAAAGCTTTGGCTTCTCTAACGCTGGCTGTATTTAATTGACAATTAACTCGGGGTGTTGGATTAAAGGAAAAGGCTGTAAGGATCCTCTGGTGCTCTGTGTGCTGAAGGTGGTTTTACTGGGTCACATTTTGCTTGTTAAGGGGCAGATGTGTATCCCAAATCCCTAGAGATCCTGTCTGCCTGAGTCCCTGTGTCCGTTTAAATACAAAAGATGCACTCCGTGCTGATACACAAAGTTTATAGAGGGCCAAAGTTTTGCCCATTCTGCAATTTTTGCCTCTTCTCTTGCCATGAATGTTTTTGTGGCTGTCCCCGGCTTCAACTAAGACTTATACAGAATATCAAATTTTATTTTTAAGTAAATCCCATTGTTTCTGTGCAAAGGAAAGGAAAACTGGTCCCAGGATGCACAGAAATCTGGAGAAAAACTGTAATTATTGCTGTCTAAAATCTCTTGCTGGTATTTTGAGTATTTGCACCTGGCCATGCTGGGGGCACAGTGTCCAACCATGATGCTGAGCTCCTCTGCCGTGTCTTCTGAGGAGCTTTGTCCTGCAAATCTCGGCACAAGGAGGTGACATCCCCAGGCCACATTGGTCATTTCTCAGGTGTCATCAAAGGTTTTGGTCTTTGCAGCCTTCCCATTTCCGAGGAACACGAGCAGTGGCACGCTCGTTTCTCCTGGGCTTGGGCATCAAAGCCCTCCAAAAGCTGTTAGTCCTTTCCTTGTAGTGACATGGGTGTTTCTGTTCCTGACACAAGGTGAGAACAGTTCACTGGTGCCTGGCAGCCCTGGGGGCTAGAACAGGAATGGCTTGAGGAGGCATCTGAGGGTGAATCCCTCTTGGGTGAATCCCTTAAGCCATGCCATATGCAAACCAGGCCAAGCACGGGCAGGACCTGCACCCCAGAGAACATGGGAGGGGGAGTTACGTGGTTGGGTAGGGTTGGCCTCCTGCCAAAGTGCCCTCTTAGCATGGGTCAAAGTTGTGCTAGGGCTGGTAAGTGAAATTTTAAGTAATTGGTTCAGGAGTCTTTGGGCACAGAGCCTCCCACCCACCACGCTGGCTGGTCCGTGCTGCGCTGCTGTCATCGTTCAGAAGGGTTTGCAGTGGTCACTCTTCCCTGGTGGCAAGGGAACATGTTGGATGGCATGGGACATAAGGCACATGACAGAGCCTGGGGCTTCTCTGCTTGGTGCTTGGCTTCCTCTGGTTCTTACAGAGCATGCCATGAGCTCGTGCCAATTCCCATGCCATTCTCATGCCATTCCTCTGGATGGAGACAGTGCCCTTCAGAGGGAATGTGAGTGAGCCAGTGCACATCCAGTGCGTGTGTCTGGACTGGCCAGACAGACTCAGGTCAGGGAGGCAGCTGAACCGGCCCCGTTCTTGGCCCCATGGCTCAGCATGGTGATCCTGGCACTTTGAGAAGAAAATCAACTGCCCCAGCTTCAGCCTGGGTAGTGCCAGCAGAGCACAGGCAGGGACAGGTACCACATACACCCTGTCTTCTCCCCATGCTGCCTCAGGGCTTTACCTGAGGATGTCCCATTTTCAGCACAGCCCCTTGTTTCTCATCAGTCACAGCTGTGCTAACAGGATGCTGGAGGGTTGAATGCTGAGCAAATCTGAACTGACCACTTGCTTCATAGAAACTGCATGACATCCTGAGAGGCTCTTGCTAACCCACGCAAAAGGCTTTGCTTTGAGCTTTGGGGTTTTATTCAAAGTTAAATTTGGCACAGCCAGGTGCAGATGGAGGGTCTCAGGGCCCTGACAAGCCCAGACACCACACAGCTTTGACTGGAGTCACTGCCCTGAGGCTGAGTGCCAGGCAACGAGGTCACATAATGCTGTCCCTTAGTTGTCTTTCTGCTTTACAGCATCATGGGTGCCGTTTGCACACAGCACAGTCCTAAGCTACATGATGGGTGAATCCCATCTGCAGTAGGAAGTGGCCTTTTTCCTGAGCACTGCTCCGTCTCCATTGTCCCTATGCTGGATCAGTAGGAACTGGGCAGTTAAGGTTTTGTGTAATTTTCTGAAGTCACTCAGTTGATGTGTGAAAGATTTCAGGGCAAATCCCACAGTTCCTCAGACACAAGTGGCAGAAAGATTTAAAATCTGGCTTTGGTCTTTACTCCTCTGTCTTCATTATCTCTGTTCTTCCCTGGCGCAGTGCAGGTAGGAAAGCCAGGTAGCTTTCAGAGACGCAGCCATTGCTAGCAAGCCCTGAAAATATTCTTTTGACGCTCACTTGCAGATGACAGGAACCCTGGGAGCATAAACCCAGTTATTTTCCGCCCCATGGAAGAGGGAGTCAACATAGATTTCCCCAGCACCATACAATCGATCGCCCAGTTCCTAAACTCCACGCGGGAATCCCAGGACCCCAGCATGTACACCCAGCTGGTGGCCACTTTGGCCTTTACCGCCGAAAAAGCCAAGTTTGCCACTGGAAATGAGCGGCAAGAGTGGATGGACTTGTTCATTGACACCTTCAAAATGGTGCACAGCGAGATTGTGGGGGACCCAGAGACCGTGCTAGGGCTGTGCTGAGACCTCTCTTGGGGGTCATGTGGAGGCAGAGGTGGAAATCATCGCTCCTGTGTGGCAGAGGGGACAGTTCATGGGGAGATGCTTTTAGTTTAGGAGAGGCAGAGGCAGTGGAATGGCTTGGTTGCACTCAGATGGGGACGGGACACAAGGAGCTGTCCCCTCCAGCTCGGCTGGCTGATGAGCATGGTGGCTTTCCCCAGCAGTGCCAAGGGATGCACTTGCTTTGCCTGCTGCTTTTTTGCCTAGAGCCTAACAATGCATTTTCTCCATGCCTTCCTGTGTATGTCCTTGCTGACCCCCTCCAAAGCATCCTTCTCTCCCTTCTGCATCCTCTCTCTCAGTTACCACGGGCTCTCTTCAAGTCCTGCAAGGCTGACCAAGCAAGGCGCATCCCTGCTCATCACAGTGTCTCTGTGGAACCCCTCATGGGCAGCTGGGGGTGTGGAGGGAAGGAGCAAGCAGGGTGGGAGAGGAAGCAACCCTCCCTTTGTATTGGGAGCGCTGACACCTGGGCAGTGCTTCTCTCAGAAGCTGTGTGGGCTCCCCTGGCCTTTTTCTCTGCTTGTACATTTGTGTTTCCTGTTGTAATCCACAACATGTGCCTGTCCATATCCAAAAGGCAGATATTCTGTTACATGGGGCCAGGTGGTCCAAAGCAAAACTCCTTGACTGATGTGAGCTGTTTAAAAGCAAGTACTTAAGCTTGATGTAGTAGAGCCTACTCAATCCATACCCAGTTCTGGTTTGGCTCAAAGGCCACAGAGCCACCACCTGCACTGCAGGTATGTGTGCTTAGACAAGGCCTGGTATCTCCATCTGCTCAGCTGCCCTGGTTTGAACAAAGTCAGGCAGGTGAGTGCCATTCCCACCTCCAGTTTAACTGCTCTCAAGCTGTATTTAGAGGTAGTGGGATTTCGTGTGCAGACACAGGAGTAGAAGTGCTTACTCTGACTGATATGGTATTATTGCAATAAAGTATACTGAGCAAATGTCATATTTAATGGGCAGAAGGGAGATGTGCCATCCTCAGGAATTTGGCTGTAATATTTCCAGGTGTAAAAAGTGGAGCCAGTTGCCAAGCTCAGCCATGGGAATTGCCCTCTTTGAACTTATTGCAGTGTTTCCCCCGAGGTTTCAGCACTTTTTTCCTCCCAGTCTACAGGGACAAGTTGTTCAGAGAACTCAGCTGCTATCGGTGTAGAATAGAGGGAAAAGAGTCCTGAGTGCTCTGTTTTAGGTGAAGGCAAAAAGATCAGCCTGTGCCTGAGTCTGGTCATAATTCGTATGTTCCAGACAGTCTGTGCAAAGCCAAACTCCCTATTCTGTTTTGATTTTCACCCCAAAATTAGTGTGACTTAGCCTGTAGGGATGCAGGACTGAACTCTGAGTGGTTAAGCTGCTCCAGCCATGATGCCAGAGGAAAAGCTCCCAAACTCCACTGATTTGAAAAGATCTCAGGGCTGGGATATTTTGCTGAACAAAAAGAGGATTGGAGAAGTTGGTGAAGGAGTATTTTTTAGCATAATCCTGGCTAATCCCTCTGATAAAACCAGATGGATTTCATCACAGCAGCATTCCTTCAGTGAAGCTCTTGGGCAAAGGAAGGACAGCGATAAGGAGGTGGGTAAAGGATGGTCCAAGGGTAAGGGATGGTCCATGGGTAAAGGATCATCCCAAAGACACAGGAGGGGCTGAGAAAGGGGGAAACCCCAAAAAGGGCCACAAGGTCAGTCCCCACCTCACTTTCATCTCCACTGTCAACACTGTGAAAGAATAGAGGAAATACAAGTTCCTCAGGCTTTAGAAGAAGCAGGAAGGTGATGTGAATGGGTGGGGTTACTCTGCACACGCTAATGGCAGAAAAACCAATGATATTTCTGCTTATTTGTGCTGCCTTCATGAGACATGCCCTGATGTGCAGTAGGGTGAGCTACAGGCATTTATGATCCACATGAGAAGGACCAATGCACCAGTTAAAAGCACAACAGGAAGATTTTAGTCGGCCTAATTCATGGTGGTACCTCTGAGAGCTTCTCTCCCAGTTAGGATGAGAATCTTGCTGCAGAAAAGGGTGCTCAGGTCCTCAGCCTCTCAAAAATGAGAACAAGCTGCAACCAGAGCCTGACACTGAACGGGACAAACCCAAGGCTTTGCTGCCTCACATTCCCATGGGATAACTCATATGTAAAGGCACCTTATCAAACAGCTGGAAGGCAGCCCTCTCCAGCTGTGAGGGCTGAGCAGCAAGTGGAATGTGTCTCTGGGGAATGCTCCTGTCAGATGTGCATTACACTCTCACTGAAGCTCCATGGAGTGATGCTGCCCTCTGCTTAGCTAGGAGCTCTTCTGGCTTGCTTGTCATCTCAAAAAACATGTGGGCAGGCCTTGGGGGAGGCTGTTAGCACTGCCCCAACATGACACGCAGCCCCTGCTCCCACCTGCTTTCATAGACCCTCACGTAGGTGTTGCACTGTGTGGTTGCAAGGGGGATCCCTTCCTGCCTTTCCCCCTGCACGATTGCTCAGAGCAGGTGAGGACCAGGAGTGCAGGTGCTGCCAAGGCAAGGTATCCTGGTGGCAGCAGTGCCTGCATACCAGGAACTGCAGCATCAACGCGCCTTTAGACAACATTTCTCACAGAAGATTGGGCAGAGGTGAGTATGTGCCTTTACTGCTTTAAAAGAGGGGAGTGATACAAGTGATAGGATGAAAGGAAATGGCTTCAGGTTGCACCAGGGGAGATTTAGATTGGATATTAGGGGAAATTTCTTCACTGAAACGACAGTCAGGCACTGAAACTGGATGCCCAGTGAAACAGTGGAGTCATCATCCGTGAAAGTGTTCCAAAAATGTGACGTGGGGCTTAGGGATATGGTTTAGTGGTTAACATAATAGTGCTGAGTTAATGGTTGGATGTGAGGATCTCGGAGGGCTGTTCCAGCCATAAGGATTCCCTGACTCTGTGCTGAATCCAGGTACAGCACTGTTCAGCAGTAGGGAAGCTCATTGTCAGGCTGGACTCGCTCTCAGTGTGGAAATTCAATGTAATGTTACACTCCTACCCCCAAAGTTACCCCGTTGCCAGAAATGGATGCTCAAGGAGGGGCTGCTCCAGAAGCTCCTATTCCTTGCCAGTCATGCAAGACAACATGGCAGCATCTTCAGGACTTCACCCTTTTGAGATTCAGTCTCAGAGCCACAGAACTGCTTGAGAGTGCAGTGGCCATTGCCCTGCTGCCAATTCAAGAAATGCAGAGGAACACTGAATGCAATGCACATAACTACAGAAAAGGGAGGAAATAATGGTCTCTGGCTATAAGCTGACTCCAAACATAGCTATTTTCTTCTTTTTTTTTTTCCCCTGAGTTCGTTCACTGCATATATTCATATATTCTATACGGTTGGACTGGACTTGGAGCAACCTGGTCTAGTGGGAGGTATCCCTGGAATGAGATGAGGTATCCCTGGAATGAGATGAGCTTTAAGGTTCCCTCCAACCCAAACCATTCTGTGATTCTCGGATTCTATGATTTTATGATAAGAGTAACTCTGACAGTGTACCACTCTCCAGAAGTAACTGAGAGGTTTGCAGATGCTGCCTGCCACTAATCTCTGGATATTCCTCTCACAAATAAGAGCTGGAAATTGATGTTAGGCAGTGGGTGTAATTCTGGGACTGAATGCACAGACCTGTCTAATTTAATGAGGATTTGTGTAGTGGTTTAGTTCACTTATTTGCCTTTGTGAGATATGAATTAGGAGCAATACAAAGCAGGCTCAAAAACTTTAAAGAGTATGAAGATAGTTTATTATTACTAGAATTAAAAGAAAGAAACACTAAGAAAATAAGGAAAAAACCATTCCTTTCTTTTTTCCAGCACTTCTTCCAGCACCCAGCTTGCACAAAGCATAACAAAGATGGAAGTTTTGTTCAGTATTAAAGTTCTTAACAAGTCTCTCCAAACTCAGGGAAAAAGGAGGTCTCCTCTTTGCTCTACCGTGGTTTCCAAACTGCTACTTGCAAAAGTCCTGCCCGCCCAGAAACAGTCTATTGCAATGAAAACATACTAATCTCTCCCATGCAAATCTTACAGTCTTTTCATACTGCAGTCATGGGCCAAACATGGGGTGTTCTCGTTTTAAGGATAAGCAAATTCCAGCCTGAAATTCACAACTTTCTTCTTCACAAAAATTTCTAAGAAAAGTCTTTTTTCCTGGGATGACTGTTTTAAACTAAACACACAGCTCCAGTGACCTGGCGTGGGTCACTTTTCTTTTTCCACAGGCTGCTTACAGAATTCTCAATCCCCCCATATCTTTAAAATGGATTAAAGAGAAAAGAACAGTTTATGTTATTACAGGTTTTACCACATTCCAGCCTGCAAAGGGTTGATTTAGCTTTGCAGTGTGCGCACCTCCGCCCTCTTCTCTCTGCCGCCATCTTTAGCTTCGTCCAGCATAACTCACTTTCTCTTTCTCTTTCTGACTTTATTGCCATGTTGAACAGCCCACTGTCGGGTTGTATGTTGGAGAAAAAACCCTTTTCCTTTGATGCTGCCAGTTATTTGATGTTTTCCTCAGTCTGAGAAAGCTGGAACTCGGCTCCCGCTGGGTTTGGGGCGGGGGGCCCCGTGGAGTGGGGGAAGGCAAAGCCTCTCCCAGGTCTTGGAAGCCGCTCTGATGGTCTCGGCAGNAGAAAGCTGGAAAATCAGCCCCTCACCAGGTTTGGGCGGGGCCCCGTGGAGTTGGGGGGGGAAGGGAAAGCCTTTCCCGGGTCTTGGAAGCTGCTCCGGTGGTCTCAGTGGCGCAGCTCACGGGTGTTCCTCAGCTATCCGCGGCCCAGAGTGGGGGGTCTCCCACAGCATTCCAAGGGCTTGTGCCCTGGCACCGGCGGGGAAAGAGAGGCTCGGCCCGGCTCCCAGAGGCCGGGCCCAGAGCCATTGCCCCCGCCATCTCCCTGCAGGGAGCTGGATTCCAAGAGGGGAGTTCCCATGCTTCCAGCAGGTTTAAGTATGCTAATTAGAAAAGCATAATTGGATCGAGAAATTGTCAATCAACTTAGCTCTAACCCATGACAGTCTGTCATCGGTCCCAGAATTAACATTCATTACCATACCAGTGCCTGGTAGCTGAGGGCATCAAAAGCAAAGCTCCTACATTTCAAGCTGCTGGGCTGGTCCTTCTTTGAACAAGGATGTACAGAGGCAACTCCAACCCAAATTATCCCGTAATCTTCTTATGCTCCCAACTCCTGTCTTCGTCTTCTCCCTGCAGAGCTTGCCGTGGCCCAGTGCACCCAGCGCCCCGTTGATGTCGTCTTCTTGCTGGACGGCTCGGAAAGGATCGGGGAGCAGAACTTCCAGAGTGCCCACCGCTTTGTGGAGAACGTGGCGCAGCAGCTGACGCTGGCCCAGAGCAGCAGCGACACCATGAACGCCCGGATCGCGCTGCTGCAGTACGGCAGCGAGCGGGACCAGAATGTGGTCTTCCCTCTGACCCACAACCTGACCGAGATCTCTGACGCCCTGGCGCAGATCAAGTACCTGGACTCGTCCTCCAACATTGGGTCAGCCATCATCCATGCCATCAACAACATCGTGCTCAGCCCGGGCAACGGGCAGCGACTCGCCCGGCGCAACGCCGAGCTCTCCTTTGTCTTCATCACTGATGGCATCACGGGAAGCAAGAACCTGGAGGAGGCCATCAACTCCATGAAGAAGCAAGATGTCATGCCCACGGTGGTGGCTCTGGGGAGTGACGTGGACATGGATGTCCTGCTGAAGCTTGGCCTGGGGGACCAGGCAGCCATCTTCCGGGAGAAGGACTATGACAGCCTCTCCCAGCCCAGCTTCTTTGACAGGTTCATTCGGTGGATTTGTTAAAGGAAGGGCACACACAATCCTTCTCTCATTGATATACACACCCCTGATATTACCTGTTGTATTTTCTTCCCCCTGTATGGTTGCTGGCCCAGAAGAGCTGCCCTTTGGGTCCTCCTTTCTAGCCAAAATCCAGAGCTCTTTATTGATTTTCATGATGAAGAGTCATTTATCTTACATTTATGGTGCTAATTAAAACCCAGATCAAAGCAGGATACAGAGCCATATGATGTACTTCTGTAAAGCTTTGCACACACCAAGCCCTGACTTGTGTACGTACTGTAATCCTAGGAGGGCTTATCAGAGATGCAAGAAACCTTTCCAGTGTAGCAGGACCAATGAATAACTCTAGTTTTCAAAAACTCTCAATATCTTTCAGTGCATCTTGCTCCTCTTTCTGGGGAACAGCAGGATGGTGTGAGAGGTTTTGCTGCCTTCCACAGATGCTCCTCTGGGGGGGTGTATCTATCTTAAACTTCACAAATCATTTCTAAGATCTCTATTGTCCTGTGGGCCATACCTCCCTTTATTCCTTCTGTCACTCTGCCCTTCATCAGAACCTGCTCATCCTATTACTGCACTCCAAATTTCAGCTGAGAGGGGCAGCATGACTCCCAGCATTCACTCAATACTGGACAGCCACCAGAGCTGCCTCCCAGTCACGCCAGTGTGCTCAAATCATCCATGGTACCTTCCTCCCACTGGTATCTGCTGAGCAATGCCCAGATTTGAACTTGAATTGTGCTGTCTGCAAAAATAAACAAACCTTTTTCACCCTATCCTGAAAAAGCCTCTTTTTTTTCTGTAGTTTTGGGGATTTAAAAAATTCTCTTCAGTGAGCAGCTGGTTCTCCTGGTTTCAAGCTGGTAAGTCCAGATAATCATGGAATCACAGAATGGTTTAGGTTGGGAGGGAACTGAAAGACCATCTCATTCCACTCCTCCTGCCTTGGGCAGGGACACAGATTGCTCCAAGCACTGGTGGTGTTCATGTTCCTCATCTGTTTAATGGGAGAAGCCCTCTGCCATGGTGAGCTTTTTCCTACAAATGATTAGCCTGGCATGGAGGATGGCAGCCCACATAATTACAACATCCCCCAGCCATCCCCTCTGCTACACCTGGAAAAGCTCACATGAAATGTAAGGAGTTTTATGGGATCCCTGTTAGCAAACAGCATCAGTGCCCAGGAAAAAACACACAGACACCAGCAGATTCGGAAACAGCACATGATGAATTTCAGCGGGCTTCCCCAAAAGATAGAGGGTGGAAATGCTGTCCATTGACTCTGAGATTCCAGGTCGAAGGATTTACAAGCTACACACAAGAAAAATCACTCAGCACAGGCACAAGGCTGCTCCAAGGGAAAGGGGGAGGGAGGTAAGCGACATGCAGGGGGTTCCCACGAGGAGTCTGGCCTCATGTTTTGCTGATCACCGTGGAGCAGGTAGGACATGTCAGACATTCAGTCAGAGTCAGTGCTGCTGCTTGAGCTGCTTGAGCCACCGGAGTGCTGGGGAAGAGAAAACAACTTTAGGGCAGTGGGGAAACGAGCCTCTGTCACAGCATTCCTGAGAGGGGTTAGTGACCCTGTGGTGGCTGCCCCATATTGTGGGAGGGCTGGAGGTTTTTTCTTTCTTTTTTACAAGGCTCTTAATGTCAATAAAGGAAATTCCAGAAAGATCTTGCTCTCTGCCAGCAAGGACTAACGTCACAGCAGATCTGTTTGCCAGTGAGAGGAGCTGCTGGTTGGATTTGTTCAGGAAATGCTCCCACCTCCAATGCTGGAAATGGGGCCTTGTTTAGCAGTTCCTCATTCAGAGCTGCTCGGGATGGTGCCCATCCCTGGAATGGCATTTTCTGCAGAATCTACTCCAAGCACAGGGAATTGCTTCTTTTTTGGTTTTCTTGTGAGGTTTTCTTGTTTTTAAGGGGGAACTGAACAGTTCCTCTGCTGCAAGACACTGAGTGAATGTCCCTTATGGAGGCACAACTTGCACTCAGGTGAGCAGGACAAAGTCCTGGGATTTAATACACTGCACAGTGCACCCCGAGCCATGTCACCACTTTAAATGGCTTCAAGGAATTTCATGGATTGCTTTTCAAATTACTCACTAAATATGACTCATTCTTGCCTATTCATTCATCTAACAGGAGTTTCCACGTCTAAAAAAAGCCACTGAAGTTTTGGCAGCTTGCTGCAGCCACTACAGGAGAGTCCCAGCTGCTCAGGCCAGATGCTGTGGAATGGGGAGGGGGTCCAAGGGACCACAGCAGAATGGGGAAGGGGGTCACTGCTGTCCCACTCTTACCTTGCCTCCATGGTGCTTGCAGTGCTTCTTCTTATGGTGCTTCTTATGGTGATCCTGGTGCCCGTGGGGATGATGGCCTGCTGGGGGGTGCCCGTGGGGGTGCTGGCCAGGCGGAGCAGGGCACGGGGGGCAGACTGCCACGCCGCCAGGGCAGGGACCTGTGCCAGGACCAGGGTGTCCCGGCGGGGCAGGAGGGCACACTGCAATGCCACCAGGGTAGGGACCCGTGCCAGGACCACGGTATCCTGGTGGGGCAGCAGGGCACACTGCAAGGTATGGCCGTGGAGGACCTAGGAAGAAGAGGGGGCTGTTAATGGGCAGAGATAGGCGCTCCTCAGACAGTGCAGGGAGCTGGTGTACCCTTCCCCCCAAAGGGCCCATCCTGGTCTACCTCTTCTTCACAAAGGACACCCCACACGCCTTTGCAGGTAAACCCCCAGGTGCCTGTGGCCATGGCACAGAGCTCCTCTCTGAGGCCTGATGGCTGTGTGGTACCCGCAGCCCTGCCTGGCCCCCCAGCCCCTCACCTTGGTTGGGGTCACACATCCTCCTCACTGGTCTCCGAGCTGAAAGGGAAGGACAGGCACCATCAGTCACCTCCTGCTGTGGGACATCGCCCGGCCAGCAGCTGGGACCTGACTCCTCTATCCCACATATCTGCTCCCGGCACAGAGACCACACTTGCTTCGCCAGGAGTGCCATCCCCCCACAGACCCCGACAGCCCTCCTGTCCCTTTGGTGACAGCACCAACCCCCAGAGCAACTGTCCCTCACTCCAGGCACCCCCAAGCCAGGCATGTGGTTTCCATTTCTATGGAAATAAACCCACGCTGGCGCAGCCTGGGTGCCAAGCTCGTGTCCTTGTGGGCCACGAGGGACTGAGGACACGTGCCTGGGTGCAGCGCCAGCCATGGGACAGTGCACCCTGACCCACAAGTGTCCCCGCTCCCGCTGCTCCCGCGCTCCCCCGCTGCCCCGCACTCACCAAACCTGCGGAGAAGTTCCCAGAGGAGGCAATGCCGGCAGCACTCGGGATCCCCGCCCTTGGCACGGCTCTCCCGGCTGTCGGGCACCCGTTAAATACCGGGGCCCTGGCCCGGTGAGCAGGGGTGCGGCGGGCAGGGGTGACACCGGAGCGGTGACACCGCGCCGTCACCATGGGCACGCGAGAAACGTCACCAGGCCGCTCCCAGCCGGCACAAAGGTCCCTCACGGATAGTAAACACAGGCGATGGAGGGCGGCGATTCCAGCTCCCGGCGTCCAGGGATGCATGGAGTGACTCAGCTGACCCCACCCACCATGAACCCTGGGTCGGTGCTCCCATTTCAGGCACAGCGCCCAGGAACAGGGGTGACCTTCCCACAGAGGGACAGCGGGGTGCAGGGGGCAGACACTGCTCAGGGTGCTCCCGCCGGCCGTGTGCGGGTGGAGGACACAATATCTGCCGTCACACCCGGTCAAGAGGGACAGGAGGCTGGGCTGGAAGACTTGATTTTTCAGGTTTTCCTCTTGGAGGATCTACGGGGAGGCTGTAGGGCTTCTCCCATCCCACCCCATCTCATCCCAACCTACCCCATCTCCCTGCTAACCCCCCTGATGGTGCCTCATGTTTGGCAGTGCTCCCTTCCCAGGCAATGCAACAGGCTGGAATTGTCACACACAGCCTGAAAGACACCTGGCAGAAACGGACTGTGCCAGGTCTTGCCCCAGATCTAGGGCAGGGAGGGTGTTTCATGGAGTTTTCTGGACACAGGGACTGTGCAGGCTGAGGAAGTGCCCATGCACAGGGATCTCCTTGCAGGCAGCATCACAGGGATCCTGCCATCCCCTCTGTTGGGATCACTGTGGTCCCAGGCACTGCCAACCGAGCTGTCTACTTCTGCCGCAAGGATGGGAGGATGGAGGCTGGGGTCCAAGCCCCCGACAGCAAAAATCCCCCTTGCCCAGGGAAAGGCCAGGGGATACGATGCTGGATGTGCCTGAGCAGAGCAGCTCTCCAGAGGTGGATACCAACAGAGCCTAGGCAGGGACAAGAGTATTTGCTGTATTTGCCACTGCAGCACCCCCAGAGCACTCCCGAGCCCTTCTCAGGCCACCCGCTTGTCCAGCAGTGCCAGCACAACCGCCGAGCCTTGCTTTGCCTCTTCCAGCAGCCCGGAGATCTTCTGTGACATCTGCGGGGGAACAATATGTGTAATTTGGTAATCTGCCACTAGACAGGACAGAAGAGCCACCCACCGCGCACCCCCGCGTCCCGCTGGTGACAAAGGGGCACGGCGGGTCCCGGGCCTGCACCGCCATCTCCGCCCCCCTCAGCCGGCCCGCCAGGGGGCGCCCGCGCTTCCCCGCTCACCACAAGCCTGAACTTCTCGTCCGTGATGTCCTTGAGGTTGATCATGACGTTGAAGTAAGCTCCGAACACAGCCGCTTCCAGCATTTTGGCTCCCACCTGGGAAAAGGCGGGCTTGCGAGAAGCTCTCCTGGTGAACCAGCTCCACCACACAGCGCCGAAGCAGGTCAGACCCCTACGCTGTAGGACTCCCACCCTCCACCACCCAGCAGCACACAGCGCTTTCCAGCTGGAGAGATGCATCCTGGAGGTCTGGACATGAGGGGACACCTTCCAGGACAGTGTGCGAGCTGGGGCCGTACCTGGATATCAGATTTGCAGGCCAGGTTGCAGTGTCGTGCCAGCTCCTTCAGAGCAGGCCAGAGTCCGGTCACCTTCTCTGCCAGGCCAAAGGGCACCCCCACAGCCGTCTTCAGCCCCTGCTGCATGGCAGCCGTGCGCCTGGGAGGGGGGACAGCCCTGGGGTGAGTGCTGGCTGGCTGTGCCCCCACAGTGAGCCAGTCCCCACCAGCGCAGCTCACCTCTCCCGCTCTTCAGGGGTGTTCTTGGGCAGCTTCATGGCTTCCTGCAGGCAAAGAAAAGCAGGTTTGCTGCCATCACCCAGACCGTGGCTTGCATCAGGGGTTGGAGCAGACCCCATAGCTCCTGTGCTCTTGCAAACCTCCCTTATGTGATGATGTCCTTTCCCCGGCCCTGGCTTTAGCATCCCCAGACATGTTCAAAAAGCAAGCAGATGTGGCACTTTGCCACATGGTTTAGTGGGCATGGGTGTACTCAGTAAAAGGTTGGACTTGATAATCTTGGAGGTCTTTTCCAACCTTAATGATTCTTTAATTCTAAGGTCAGAGCCCTGCTCCTAAGGACTCCAGAGCGCAGCGCTCCCAGCCCTCCTCTCAGCTGGAAAGCCCCCCTGTGTCCCTGCAGGATGCCCCTGGTGGGACCTCACCATGTAGCTGCTGAAGGCACAGGAGTCGGCATCCACCATCGCCACCAGCTCCTCCATGGCCTGGTGGAAAGGGGGGATCAGCTTCCTCATGATGGGGTCCAGGTCCTCAAACTGCCGCTTCCCGTAGCTCATCAGCCCCACCATGCTGCCCAGCGCTGCTCCCTGCCAGGGTAAATCCTCCAGTAGGACTCAATGCCCACTGCTACCAGCATGCCAGCTCCCCTTGGCACAGCCAGGACCCCCAGGCCTCTGTCTCGGCATGGGGAACATACCAGGGCTCCCGCAGCTGCAGACACGGAGCCTCCTCCTGGCGCCGCTGACCTCGCTCCAACTGCTCGCACGAAGGCACCCAGTGGCTTGGCCACCAGCCCCCTGTCCTCCTCCCCTGCTTCCACCAGGTACCTGCAGCACAGGTGGTGTACAGCCCCCCCGGTGCAGGGACACCACCACCACCCAGACCCTTCTCACCCAGCACTGCCCTCTCCAGCATCGACCCCGTGAATGAGTAGGGGACTAACCAAAAAAAACCCAGCCTGAGGATCAGGCTAAGGACTGGGAACCCCATGGGTACAGCTGAGGAACACAGGTGGTGTGGGGGTTGCTCTGCATTAGGCAGGTTGGGCTGATGGAAATGGCATTTGGTGGGACAGAAACACCCCTGCAGCCATGTCCCAGGAGGGGTGACAAGGACTTCATCTCATGGCTGGATTTCCCTTCCTTTCCCCCCACAGACTCATGTTTCACACAAGGTGCTGCAGCATGTGAGCCAGAGGCAGTGAAATTTTGCATGGGGATAGGGTAAGGAATTTAACATTCAAATCTGGCCACAAAACCTGCTCCCACTGCCTGCTCAAGTGACCTGGAGATCCCCCACTCCACATTCATAACCATCAGCATTTGGGAGCAGGGACCACCCTGCTACTGCACAACTTCCAGGGATGTCCCCAGGCTGTGAAGAGGAGCTGGGAGCAGCCACTGCCCCCAAAACATGCTGAGTGCAGGATGCAGGCAGCAGGATCCCCCTATCCAGGCAGGGATGGGCACCATGACCAGAAGTAGGATGTGGGTCCCTACTCGATGATGCGCTCCCGGGGATGAAACGGAGACAGGGAGTCCAGGCCCAGCCGATTGACCACCTGCAAGGAGCAGCACCACTGCATCAGCCCTGTCATGGTAAGTCCTGCTGCATCCTCATTCCCCACTGCTCATTAACCGTGGGTGAGTCAGCACTGGGACTGGGCCACCACCCAGGGAGAGGACAGCTGGCGCCACCAGCCCGTCCCATCCCAGACTCGGGGGCGGTGTGCAGTCACCTACGAATGATTGGGAACTGTACTGATAAATCATTAGCTTGCTCTTATCTAGCACCTTCCCCACAGGCTGGAAAAGTCCCTCCCTCCCACAGTGGAACAGCAGAGCTTGTCTCCTCATTTCCAGCTAACTCCCCATCCTGGGACAGCCTCCCATAATGCCACACACTGTCCTTGAGCTCTGGGGACACCTCCTTCCCCTCCTGGCCTCCATGCAGGCAAGACAGGCAGCTGCTGCTCACACTCAATCCTCATGGGTTGTGGTCCCTGCTCCCTGTGCATCTCAGCATCCTCAACACAATAAAGCAACTTGTCCTACTTGCAGTCTCCCCGAAAAATCCACCGTGGAGACAAGTGTCATGCCTGGGGCCTAAGCAGTCCCAAATCTCTACTCGGTGCCACTTTGGGAGGCTGGTGCAGGGTGGATGTGTCTCTCTCATGATCCCACCCTTGTGCTGGTACCAGAAGGATCCACATTACCAGCCTGATCTTCTGTTCCTCCTCCAGGATGAAGAGTTTTTCCTTCTTGATGTAAAATTCAGCTGCGTCCAGCATGGCCTTCTTGGGAACAAGCCCCACCAGCTGAGACCCCACCACAGGGAGATTCAATTCCTGTGAATGACATCAGAAATGTGATTATTCCCAGAGCCCTGCTGCCACTACTGCCGCAGCCTGGTGGTCCTCATCCCTTCCCAGGACCTGGGAAGCTCATGGAAAAGCTGTCAACAGAGGAGCTGGGGGCTCACAGAAAGTAGCTGAGCTTTTGGGGGTTTTGCGCCATTCAGCACTTTGGCTGAGCTAAGCATGCGAGAAAGTAGAGCTTGACCTGGGGCTGGGGAAGAAAACTTGGTGGGAGACATCCTCTGGGAAGCCCCTTTTGGAACAAGCACCCCAGGCCACCCACCCGTGCATCTCGGCAGATCTCCTCGTAGACGGTGTGGAGCGGCGTGGTCTCAAAGTCCAGCAGGTTTGTTGAAACCTGGGCCATGTTCTCCTCCTCCAAATACCAGCCGATGCCCTGCACCTTCTTCAAGCGCCCGGGCTGCCAACAACTGCCACATTCAGGGCACGGCCCAGGAGGTCTGGGGTCAGGCAGGCGTGCTCCTGGCATGCCCCTGCTCCTGGGGTACCTGGTCGGGGCCGCGGCCCTGCTCGCGGATGTTCAGGGCAATGCGGTGAGCCAGCTCCTTGGTGCACAGCAGGTTGATGTTGTACGCGATGAGGAAGGTCCGGGCGCCTGTCACTGTGGCTCCCCACCGGGGGACAAAGGTTGGGGGTCCAAAATCAGGAGCCCACTCTGGTTTTGCAAGCTGGGGAGGAGGGAGGAGAACGTGCGGGCTGGCATCACCCAGGAGCACAAGCCACCTTCCCAAGGAGGGCATCTCCCTCCCCAGCTGGAATCTGCCACGACCACCTGTGTCACCAGCTCCTCTTGGTGCAAAGGGACTATGCCAGCCCTCAGCACGCTCCCTGAAGCCAAGGAAGTACAGGTCAGGTCTGCCCAGCCCGTGCCACTGCCAGGCTCACCTTCTCGGGGAGCGCCTCGTACTCCCCCGCACGGATGGAGGGCAGGGCTTTCCTGCTCTCGTCCCGTGCCGCTGCTCCGTACAGGTAAACTGCAAGACACAGCCAGGGGTGAGCACCGCCAGGCAGGGGCTGGCACTTTCTCCAACAGCTGGAATCCCATGCAGGGCGCGATGGAATGCGGAGAGGTTCCTGACCCACTCACCAGGCACCCCCAGCTCTGCTGCCAAGCGCTGCCCGAAGATGTGGGCGCAGGTGACACACTCCTCCATGCTGACGTTCCTCACTGGCACAAAGGGGCAGACATCCAGGGCCCCCATCCGAGGGTGCTCACCTGGTAGCGGGGCAGATATAGGAATGGGAGGTGGGAAGAGCAAGCAGACAAGGAAGGAGAACAATCCTTTCCCACACTCTTACAGACTGGACACCATTGCTGTGAGGAAATCATAGAATCACAGAATAACCCAAGTTGGAAGGGACCCACCAGGATCATCAAGTCCAGCCCCTGGCCCTGCACAGGACAGCCCCAAAAATCCCACCATGTGCTTGAGAGCATTGCAAACACTTCTTAAACTCTGTCAGGCCTGGGGCTGTGACCACAGTCCCTGTTCCAGTGCCGTGCTTGGTCCCAGCAGCTGGGATGCTCTGTGCCAGCCCAGCTCCTGGGCCTCCCCCAAGCTCACCCGAGTGTCGGCTCATGTCAATGAGCTGCCCAGCCACGCGGGCCGCGCTCAGTGCCCCTTCCACCACAGCCTCAGGGGACCCCACGAAGGTGTAGACGGTGCGGTTGGTGGAGGCGCCGGCATCCACGTCCAGCAGCACGCATCCCGGTGTCCGGGAGATGGCCTGTGCCACCGCATCGATCACCTGCCAGACAGCGGATGGGAGCAGGGCTGGGACTGCACAACAGCCATGGCTTTGCAAGAGACGGGACATCTCAGCTCTCCTCCTTCCCATTGGTGATGGGGGTGAGGGTGTGGGTGCACCTGTGGGGGTGCAGCCCTGCACAAATTGCTGTTCCTGAGGATACATCCCCCTGCCAGCTTCCCAATACATTTGGCTCTGCAAAACCTCTTCCCTGGGGGAAGGCTGTGTTTTGATGGCCATGCTGGGTTTGCTAAACTCTCCTGCTGCTGGCAGAGCCAAAGGTCAATGGAAGGCTGATGCCCAGGACAGACTCTATTAACCTGGACAGTCTTTTAGCACAACTGCAAGCAATATTTCTCTGCAGGGGTATCCCAGACCAACCCCGGACTTGAGACAACAGCAACCTTCAGGCAGTGGTGGAAGAAGGTCTGAGCCCCCACTTCTCACCGAGGTGCCAAAAGGGAGCCGAGGCTACCTATAGGCGTTTTTGGCACTAGCCAGGTAGAGAAAGGTGCACAGCATTGCAGAGGAGGCACAGCAGAGTCTGGCAGTGGGTACCACCCTGCAGGGGGAAACCTGGCTGTCAGCACCCTGGTGTCACCCACCCCTCAGCCCTTCCACGTACTCCCTCACCTCTTTGTTATTCCCCTCCGAGAAGTTGGGGACGCATTCCACCAGCTTGGCCATGGTCCCAAGGTCTGCTTCCACCCCGCAGCCCCCGGCTCAGTTCTTCACACCCTGGGATTTCCTGCTCTTTCCCATCCCACTGCGGAGCAAAAGCCTCTCAGGAGCTGACCTGTTGCCTCTTTCCCAAGCCGGAGTTTCTCATTAACTGAATTGATCTGTGGCCAGGGGACAGAAAGGGGCTTGGATAAACACCATGGTACTGGCCCTGCTGTGCTCAGAGCAGCTCCGGCCACAAGGGCTCTGTGGGGCCAGGTGGCAGCACTCACCACCACCAATTAATGGATGAAGGAAAAAAATCTGCTGCCATCAGCAAGATGCTGCAGTTACCACGTGCGACAGCTAAGTCACTACAACATGACCACTATTCCTAGTCGAGGGACAGCTCCTTGCAGCACTTCCACCATGGATACCGGGTAAAACCCAGCGATGTATATGAGCAGAATTCAAACCTGTGCAGTGAATCCCTATTGGACTTCGAGTCAAACGGCTTCGCCCCTCGGCCACCATAGCCCCACGCCCTGCCTTGGAGTGAACACCCTGGCCACAGGGCAAACCACGCTGCATTTTTCTGGGAAGCAGGAAGGTGTCTGGGATGTCCTGGGACATAGCAGGGGGCACGAGACATGTTATGTACCCCAGCTCGTTGATCTAGGGGTATGATTCTTGCTTAGGGTGCAAAGACATCCCGGGTTCATATCCTGGACGAGCCCTTCTTTTCCCACG
>VZRO01004597.1:0-18354 GCA_013397915.1 Daphoenositta chrysoptera
ATATATATAATATATATATATATCAGGAAATAGAAGGAAACAGGCATTAATTTGGAGTGAAGCACCAAAACCTGAGCTCAGCCTAACTGTCTGGGCAGATGTGCCAGGGCCAGGTGTCCCCCAGGAGCGTGTGCCACCTGCCTGTCGGTGCAGCCGCAGCAGCAGAGAGGCGGAGCCGGTGCAGCGGCCGCTCGCCCTCCTGCCGCCTCCCCATGTCCTTGCTGCCCTGCAGTACCAGCACGGAGCGAGTCCTCCCTTGGGGCCACCCTGCACATCTGTGGCGCCTCTCCCACCGTGCAGGGACATCCAGGCAGTACCATGAGACAAGTGCCAGCTTCTTGCCAGGTGCTTGGTCTGCTCCCGGAGAGGTGTAAATCAGGGGTTACCCTGCGGCAGGCAGTGGAATAGCTCCTGATTTACAACATCCTACACAAGAGGAGAGCTTGACCTTACACTTCAACATCAGTGCAGCTTCCTTTGTTGAAAGCTTCTTAAGCAGACATGTAATCAATCCTGGAGAGCCACTGAGCAGCAGGGCTCAAGTTCTGCATAAGTCAGGGCTATGCTTCCCGGGGAAATAGTCTGATCCAGCCTCCCATGACATCTATTCCTAGGCACTCCCTGCATACTGTCTGATAGGAATGAGTGTGTTTTTCTGTTTGTCCTTTGTTATAAATGGGCTGCTTTAGATTAATACAATCCACAAAGAGAATTTTTCCGTGATAAGTCTGGCTTACCTATGCTACTAAGCATTCAGTGAGAGAGGCTTTCAGTGAGCTCAGGTCTTTGGAAATTCTGGCCTTTATAGACATATGATGTTATTTTAGAATCCAAGAGGAAAAGCTTACTGCCTTGCCTCTGTTTTTTCATGGCCATAATTATGAGGGCAGTCTGGTGACGTAACTTGTATGGAAAATAAATGATGGCTTTCAACAGCGAGTGCTGTCAGACACTTCGTTCCTTGTAACTATTTTAGAAATCCAAATTCAGTTTGCACTGCCAGAGCACCACATGCTGCTCTTATTTATGTTTGTATAAATCCCGTGCTGTACCACTGCCTTTAGGAGATCTATTGTGTGTTTACACTACATGGTGGCAGTATTTGGCTCATGGTGTGTAAGTCCATGTACATCTTGTGTGGTGATCTGCTGGTCCAACAAACAGAGCAGGGGAACCGTGCAGATATGTTTACTCCTACAACTCACTAGCCCTCACTAGCTGTAACTATTTGCCTTAATGACAAACCACAAGAGTGAAGGCAGGATGACACTTCGAGCATTTTCACACTTTAAACAGAGAGAAGAAAAGGGAAGGCAAAGCACAGACAAAGGTAGGGTTTCTTCAGGAAAATCAGACTATTAATTGCCATTATTAACTATTACAGCCTGACACCAACCAGGACTGCCGTGCTGGTACTCCAGCTGCTGGAATGTTCCCCTGGGGTCATCAGGCCTTTGCCTTGCACTTCCCTGTGCCTGTGCTCCAGCCCAAGCTGCCGGCAGACCCAGGGAGATGCAGCAGCCTTGTGTTTGGGCTGCAACCCAAGCAGGACACTGGTCATTGTGGTTATGTGCCAACTCCCCAAAAGACGTGTTTACTAATCAGTAGTTACAAATACAACCAGCAAGACAATCATAATTATACTTAGTCCAGTTCTTCTTCCAAGCTTGATATAGTCCTGACTTCTCACAACACCTCTGTGGCAAGAAAGGATCATCATTCCCTCTTGAGGCATGAGGAATGGGATACAGAGGGGTGAAAACTCTGCCAGTTCAAAAGCTAGACAAAAAGACCAGAGCGAAAACAAGTGCGTACATAAAAGAGGTACAAGATACACTGTCTTCCAAAAATTCTGTTGGAAACAGTTGGCTTTTGAAGACATCCTTCCCACAGTTTGTAACCCGAATCACGCAGAACTGAAAAGATGAAGTGTATATAGACACAAACAAAATGAAGAATGAAAAGAGGACATTTTGGTTATTTTTATTAATATCCCAAAGAAGAGCATGAGGGCAGTAGCCTTCTCTGCCATCAGTGGCTGCTGTGCTGCCAGCCTGGGGGGCTCAAGGGCCTCTGGATCCCAGACCTGTGTCAGACCTGCCACTCCCTGAAGCTCTCTGTGCCCTGGCAGGACATGGCTCACGACAGAAAAGCTGCTGAAATGGTGCCAGTTTTTGCAGCCAAACAAACTCACCTTTGTCTTCACCACAGACGCACTCTTGGGCATTTCTCCCCCTCTGCTGTCTGGAGGCCAGTCAGCATTTCTGCCTTACTCAGACACTTGCTGAGTTCTACAGTGTGTTTTGGGCAATTGTTTGGTTTCCTTTGCTGGAAAAACTGGCTTCTTTCTTTCTCACCCTGGTTTTATACAAGTACACATCAAACTCGAGATGAAGCTGGTTAGGGATCATTCCCCTCCAAACCTCTGGCTCCATGAGGATCTGCTTTTGCCACCAGGAAGCCACAAGGATCTCTGACAAGCCTGGGGTGGCTGTACCGGGGAGGTCTCCTGACCGTGTGTGCAGCAGCAGCAGAGCATGTGCCTGGCTGCTTTAAACCCTGACGGTCCCCTCTCATTTTTGACTTTAAGAGCTGTTTTCTGCCGTTCAGCTCTGGAGAACAGGCTCCTAGAAGGACCCGCTCCAGCACAGGAACATCCTTGCCAAACCCTTCCCTCCAGCAAGGAACCCCCCCAGGAGATTTCCCCAGGCTTTTGGTGCCCACAGTGTGCCTGGGACAAAGGGCAGCAACAACGCATCTTCTCCACCAGGAAGCTGGGGCGGTGTCTGGCTCAGTTAAATGGAGGCAATTTTAGTTCCAGATTCTATTTGTGCATTTATTTAACATTGCTAAAATTTTCCTGTTCTTTCCTACCCCTCCTCTCAGCCTGGCCTCCCCCAGGACAGGCACCAGCTCTCCCACAAGACAATTTCTGTGTCGAAGGAGTGACATTCTGTACCTACCACTGCCCTTGCAAGCGTCGCAGAACGAGCAAGGTCCCCTCCTCACTGCCTCACTCTTGGCATTTACACACAAGAACTGTCACTTAAATAAACATGGTGCTATGTAAAAAAAAAAAAACAAACCAGGGATTAATTTCACATTCACCTATAATTACACTCGAAAAGGACAGCAGGCCTCAGCAATCCCACCTTAAAATAAAATTAAAGCCTGCTTAGACCCTCTGTCCAGCCCACTGCTTCTACCAACAGCACACATGCATTTGTACATGTTATTAGATTGATGTTGTAGCATCCTGGACAAATCAAATTAATTCAAATATCTGCAGGTATGAAACACTGTATCTGAAAAATGAGCACATAAAGATATGCAATTTTTCCTTGGCAGTTTATTATGGTATGAAGAAAAAAACATTCTGTGCTTGAAGCTGACGTTATATTACAAATGTATTGCGAAGTATGACGTGACTATTAAAATATGATTACACAAAGTATGAACATTTTAAGAAGTTTACAGTACAGTGAATCTTTTATAAACAGACTCTTAAATATACAGAGGACAATAGTAGCTGACAGAAAAACATCAAAAATTAACTATTAATGTTTATAGACTTTTCCCCTGAAAAAAGTCTTACATTAAAACAGAAATTATGAAAAGCCTTAAAACCAGGAACAAATCACCTGTACACTACAAATATACATGGCAGAGGTGCACAAACCAGAGCTAGCTTTTTGCTGAAGGGTTCGGTGGCTGGAAGCTGGGCGGTGACTGCCCAGTACCTCCTGTCCAGTGTGGCCACCAGGACCACACCACGCCGAGCCTGCGGCCCCGGGCACGCGGCCGTCAGCAGCTGGGGGGCCACGGGCACAGGGGCCCTGCAGGACGGCACCGGCGCGGTGTCGGGGTCGCAGTGTCGGGGTCACGGCATCGGGGTCACGGTGTCGGGGTCGTGGTGTCGGGGTCGCGGTGTCGGGGTCACGGTGTCGGGGTCACAGCGAGCTGCCCGAGCGCACCCCGCCGAGAACGGGCCCGGGACCTGGCAAACGCACCCCTGCAAGCAGATCCCGAATGCACTGCAGGCCTGGGCGGGACCCACGTACCACGTTTGGCCCGCAAGACTGAGTGACAAGGGAATCAGCAGCTCCGCTTAGGGATTTTATATTTTTAATGCAACTTTTCAATCTTTCCTCTTGATATGGGAGAACAGATGCCACGTTTGATTTCTGCTTAGTCTGGTTGCAATGACACCCCTAGATCATGTGTTAAGTTATGTCAAAAACATAAGTATTTTATGCTGTAATACACAGTATTACTGAAACTAACAATATTATTTGCATATTTATAACAAGGTATAATGAAATCCCTATAATAAAACCAAAAGTTATGCTATAGATTTATTTACAAAGAGTCCAGCAAAGAAGTATAAATACTTCTACATTTAAGGTTTAGGAAAACATAATTTACAAAATATTCAAATATATACAGTCATCTGAAAAACTGCCAATATTAAACTTCGATGCAGGCAAAGAATTGGCTGAGTCTATTCCCTCTGTACTGAACGAGGCAGCGGCTTTCACGGGTTGTCTGTTCTGTTCAAAGCCATACGTGTGTTATTTACAACGAGGCCGCTTCTCTCCGAGCTAAACGTGTCCAGAGCTTTGAGCGTGCTGTCCCAAAATGTCATCTATCATTGTCAGATTGTTCAACCACTCTTCGTCGTTGCTGCTGCTGTTCTTCATGAGGGAGTCGAGGAAGTCGGTGTCGCTGCAGTTGGCGGGCAGGATGGAGTTGCTGTGCTGGGACACGAAGTCGTACTGGGGCAGCTCGGCGGCGGCGCCCATCCTGCCGAAGGCGTCGGGCTGGCCGGTGGAAGGGTAGCTGGGCGGGCCCAGCCCCGGGACAGCATTCAGGTGGTTAAAACTGGACACTCCTTGGGGCACCGACTTCATAACATTCATAGCTGGCAACGGTCCCCGGGTTAAATTATGTCTCAAGCTCTGATTACTCATTGAGCTCAAGCCCTGGCCAGACTGCCCCATGCTCAGTTTCTGCATCTGCCTGACCTGGACGCCGGGAGCGATCTGATTTGGTGGCACCACAGCCTGCTGGGAGAACGCCTGACCCGGAGTGCTCGGCCTCACGCTCTGCTTGGAGAACACCGTGTTCCCGGGAAACTGCTGCATGCTGGTATCCATTTGGCTTTGATTTGGCATTCTTGGCACAGTCGTCGGCGTCCACATCTGGCCAGATGAGTTGGGGTAGACATTGGGGATTCTTGGCATGCTCGGCTGCCTCAAGTGTTGCTGTGTTGCAGAGTGATTTGCTAAGGAGCCAGAACTGAAGCCTCCCATCGGCATTCCCGGCCTCACAGTGGAGTGGCTGTGAACCGTTTGGCACCCCGAGTTCATGCCCATTGAGTTCTGGCTTGGCCGCAGCGGGATGTTAAAGTCAGAATTAGGTGGAAAAATCCCCTGCTGCTTGCCAGGGTTGTGTGGAATCATCACCATCGTCCCGCTGCTCTGGCTGGCGGTGGCCGGGGCCATGCCGGAGCCCAAGGTGCTCTGGAGCATGGCTGGGTTCGACGGCAGCATGCGGTGGTTGGGCGGAGGAGCTGGGATCACCTGGTTGCAGTCAGCAGGAATGGGCTGCTGCACGGCTGTGGACGGAGAGACACGTTAGCTGGTGAGCACAGATTCACCCTGGAAACATGGCAGAACCTTTAAAAACTGCTGCTCTTTCTTTCATGTCACGGGGCCTTCTCCTTTGTGTTCTTTGTAACAGAGTTATACTGGAGCCATAAGGAAATGGGAATCTCACAATATGTGATAAAATGCTAAATGGTTTTGATTCAGGGCAGAGAATCATTAAGTGTCTCTATTTAACCAGACACCAGGCCCTGGCACCTCAAGGATTTTCATGGCATGCCATTTCCTTCCTTACCTTGAAACTGGTTTATCTGCTGAGCCGCAAACAAGCTCCTCTGTTCTGATGTTACTCCCAGCATGTTTTGTCTCTGCTTTTCCTGGAAAACAAGGGGAGTAATAGTCAAGTTGCAGTCTCTTGACAAGCAGAAGAGCAGCAGACACTTGAAGTGTAGCCACTATCATTAACAACCTCTCCCATAAAGCCTCTACCCCCCTCCTCTGATGAGACTCAGCCCAGACAGTTCATTTCAGACTGAATCTTAATTGCTCACATTCCCCTTCTTTCAAACATGTCCTGATGCCAGCCCAGCCCTGGGAAGTGCAACCTTCAGCAGATGCTGTGCAGGCAGCCAAAGGGAAGCTGGGAAAACATGGAGACTCCTGTGTTCACCAGCTTCTGAGTGAAGCGTGCTGCAGCTGGAGGCTCTGCCCATGTGCACCATCCCCTTCTAACCAGAACACGGAGCCAGGGATCCACAGCAGGTGCTCCCCGAGCGAGGCATTGCTGGGCTACTCCAGGTGACCTGATTTGAGTCTCCCACCATTTAGCCCCAGAACCCACCACTGCACTCAGACCCCTGCTGTGGGCAGCAGCTGTGACCTGGGGAGCCCTCTGGGGATGGTGGAGCTGAGGGGTGGCTCCCTCTGTGTTAGAGCAGCCCAGAAAAAGTTGAAGCCTAGTGATGGCAGGGAGGCAGAGTAGGGTTTGAAAAAGAGTTTGATCAAGGAGCAGCACAGGACTTCATTGAGGGTTTTACTGAGCTCATCTCATGTTCTGTCCACAGAAATGAGTCTCCTTGACCCAAATCCAGCAGCACATTCAGAAAGTCAGAGGCACATGGTCAGAGCTGCCTTACTCAATTAATCTGTGGGATTTCCCCACCCCAGCTTCCTCACACAGCCTAGCAAACCTCTTGCAGGGGCTTCTGTTGCTACAGAGACCAGTCAAGTCCTGGACAAACTGGAGGCTAACATCTGCTCTGCTAAGTCCCCAGGGAACCAGAGACAAAGGCAAGCATGGAGAACATCTCTCTGGGGCTGACTCACTTTCCAAGCCTCCCTTCTCTGCATCTTCCCTCCCAACTCTGTGGCTGACCAAAAATGACATCAGGGATATGGAGGTGACCAAATCCTTCCCTTGCATATGAGGGGGCAGATCTGCATTCAGCTCTGGCAGAGCAGCACTTGGCCTTGGCCTCATCCTAGACTCACCACAGCCTTAGTCTGACTCAGCCCAGCAATTCCAGGGTCACTCCTTAGTGTTTGCTGACTGATGATTTCCTCATTCCAGTTAGTCCTGTCCTGCCCAGTGGGGTGGACAGCACAGCAGCCCACAGAGGCGTTCAGCACCGTACCTGCATCAGCTGCCGCTTCATTATCTGCTGCTTCAGTAAATGGTTCCTCATCGTGTACCCGTTGACCGTGGCCGGTGCCGGCACAGAGCCGCTGCTGGGGATGGAGCCCGGCTCCTGAAGCCTGGCAACAATTCCAGGATTTTGATCCTGCCAAGAAAGATGAAAAAAAGAAAATTAATCTCATCAGGGAGGTAACAACAGAAGCCCTTATCCTCTCTGCTGATGCCCTCTCTTCAGTCTTCAGCTGTCCCAAGGCCAAAAACACTCCATGGACTCACATGGCCCTGTGTGTTACAGTGAGGACAGTGAGAGGCAGGCTCTGATTTCTAAGGATCAGCACTAGAAGAAGTAAGAGAAGCAAAAGGTTAATCCAAAATTCCTCATGAGTAGCCCAAGGCCACGGGGACCGATTCACTACCACTGCTGCAGTCACAGGGCTGCCTGGCTGGCAGAAGGGATGTGAGTAAAGCATCACATTTCTCACAACTTCTCCAGCTGTAACACTGAAAGACAGAAGGAAAGGAAAGTTTCATCAGGGTAGGATTTGGCATGTGAATGTAAAGGAAAAATCTATAGGAAAAGAGCAAATTAAAGGCAGAAGAGCAGAAAAGGTGCCATCAGACCAGGGACCCAGAGAGATAAGGAAGATGTGGGCCTGGGATTGAAGTGGTTCTTGTGGGTTTCATGATCAGATGAACAAGAAGACGTCATTGTGAAAGGAGAAAAACATGCAAAAATGCAGGGCCAGGTCATGCCTAGGCACAAATCAGTAATAAATGCAGTGGGCCCTGCTCCTGCCTGGCACAAACCAGCCTCGCTCTAAGTCCTCAGTGAAAGATGCAAATTGACTTTGACAGCTGAGGTCTTGCCTCCAAAGAGTATGGTGGGGAGGACAGAAAAAAATAATTCACCAGAGCACGGTGAAGACACAACCCAAAATGGAAAAAGAATTTAAAAAATACTGAATTCTAAACATCTTAAGAGCTGGCAGGTATTCAGGGAAATACAAGAGAAAAATGAGGGAAGAAGTCAAGGCCTCACTGAGGACAAGATCCTGTGAGTGCTGTACCCAGGAACAGCAGCACCAGAGCATTCCCCATTCTCCATTTTCACATCCAGCTTCTACATTATTTATGATGTTTTGTTATTATTGGCAGGGAAAAGTATGTACATTATATCCAGCATCCTTAGCTGGGCCATGCTTCCTTTGTTTTCAGAATGGAAGCCCACATCCTTTGTTTGAGAATCAATGTTATCAGGAGATAAGCAAGAAGAAAATGGTTGTTGCCTTTTGACATCTGACAATTAGAAGCATGCTCGGATGGAGAAAACAGGATAGGAGCCATGTTTCAGAGTGGCCAGAAGAAAGCCTTGGAAGGCATTTGTCACCAGGAAAGCTCCTCGAGCCTGGGGCACCTTTCCACAGAGGCTTCACCATGAGGAATCACCCAACTCCTTCCAAGACATTCTTCCTAAGAGGGATTACCAAGAAGGTCACTGAAATTACTCATTTTTATGGTGCCTCCTTTTGTTGTAGCACTTCGGTCTATTATGCAAAAGCACAATTGATGAAATGTAAATGCCTGCTAGATAATTTACTAAAAGACACAAACCTGCAGCTCATCACTGCTCTCATTATCATTCCTATTCATGGGCAGTCTCATAAGACTGGATTTTATTACTGGTGCTTTGCTTACAATTCTGCTGGACATCTCTCCTCCTCCCCATTCCCTCCTACCCATTTTACTCGCTCTCTCTCACAGAAAAAGAGGAGGGCAGGAAAAAGTAAATATGATTTACTACAGATGTAAATATGAAAGTTCATGTAAAGCTGGCACTCTGCTTTCATGTCAGACAGGATTCTGCAGCCACAGTTAAGTCTTGAATAATGCAGATTGCCTCTGGGGGAATATTTGAAAGTGGAGAGATTGAGTTTGTGTACTCTGCACGTGAAAGACGCTGAAATGTTCATACCACCAAAATCCCTGCCATCTATCCAATTTCCTCCAAACTTGTCTTGTGGCGTGCAGAGGGTCTGTGCTTACTGAAGCAAAGGAGTTTAGTGCAAGGACAATCATTCTGATGTCTTGCTCTGGGCTATTGCATTAACAAGTCATAACATTAAAGTCTCTTTTCCTAATCATGTCCACCTCATTTTAATTTCTCCTAAACATCATCAAGAAAATAATGTTGATTTTTCCGTATTATTAATGGTAAAGAAGTGTAAATCACATTACTAATTGCGTCTCTTGTGCTGTGGTGGTACAACTGCTTAATTATATGGGATTTTCTGCAGGCACTATAGCAATAATGACAATCAGCAAAGTTCATTTGCAAATACACGGAATGGGTTGCTGAGTTTTTCAGAGCAAAGTTGTATAACACTTAATTAGCCAGTAAAGAAACAATCTAGAGATATGCAGTTTGCTTTTGGGGAAATTAGGACAAAATAGCATAGATGAGAAGCCAAGGAGTGAATTTGAAATCCTGACTTCTACAAGTTTACATTTAGATTAAGACAAAAAAGAAAAACAGAAAGGAAAAGGAAAAAGTTCTCTCTTTTCACCACTAGTGGGAACTACTGTATTCCTGTACAATAAAAAATAACCACTCACACGTCATGACTAAGAATAGCTCTGGTGTAGTCTAAAGGACACTGCAATCTGTACCAAAGGTTAATGAACTTTAAACATTTTTCCTTTTCATCACTTCCCAAGAAAAATCACTTTCCTTCCCCTAGTAAAACCAAGCCAAAGCAGCCATAATCTTAACTCGTCTGTAGTTTTGGATTTATCCCATTATAAATCCAGGCAGACAGCAAAGAGAGAAGGATTCAGGTGCCAAAGCTGGGAATGTTGGAAGCGGGTGTTCCCACCCAAGGGGCCGTGTGGCTGAGCTTTACAGTTACACTGGAGGGTGCAGAGGGCTACGAACAAAAAAGCATTTGCATGTAGGTATCAGGGGTTTTTTCCATTTTCCCCTCCCCAAACTCACATTCAAATGGGCAGAATCCCTGACTGAATGGCACACCACACAGACCTGGAACTGGAGAGCGTGTTTGAGAACGTGTTCCTGTTGCCAGGCAAAGTGTCACTCAGCAGGTCCAGAGCACTGCCTGGGCTGCCCAGTGGGGCAATTTCTGCTCAGAAAGGCCTTGGGGATAACGACACCATTCTGCACCAGTTTCCAGAGCAGGGAGAGGAGAGTCAGGCTCCAGGAAGGGGCAGTGCTTGTGTCACTGCCCAGCCCCTGAGTGCAGCTGCACAGCCCAGGGCAGACCCACAGGTCAGTGCAGCCAGCCCGGGTCTGCTCCAGCCACCACCCAGCAGCTGCTGAATGGAAAGCGTGCAAACAGTGCCACTGAGCCCTGCCGTGTGCCCTTACGGATCCACATCCTTCCAAAAATCCACTGGCGAGCTCCAGCCCCATCGTCTGACTACGTACAAGATGCACAACTGCAGCAAATAAGCGTGGAGATGAATTGTTCTGTGTGAACATGGCTGATAAACTTCAGTCCTCAGTACTTAGTTATATATCCAGTAATCACTTTGTGGCTTCACTTAAGCAAGAATGAGGAAATTTATGGCCCCTAATTCCTCTGAATCCTCATTAACAAACAGTCCAAAAAGAATTTAAAAGCAAGACTTTCTGAGGATCTGAACCCAAGCTGTAATCACTCTTTGGCAAGTATGTAAAAAACCCTCTGATCTTTAATAAAGAGTATTCATTGTTTTTTAGGACTATGTGCAAACACTAAACTCATTTATCATTATTAAACTTTCCCATCTGCTCTTATGGTGTAACTCCAAAGAATATAACAAAGAAATTGTACATGTTAAATTGTATTGACTTAAGCCCAGAGCTATTGGAGATGTACAATTTATTTCAGTGAGGGCAGGAAGGGGACTGCAGGCTGCTAGACAGACTCATTTGTCCAATGCTGAAAAGACAGTTATCTGCACCAAAATGGCTCTTGGAAAGGCACATTTGCTTTATAAGAAATAAGCTGCCAGGTGAGACCATTCAGCATTATGTTAAAGGCTCAGACAATAAAACTAAGTCATGAATTTCAATAGTTAACAGATGGACTAATTAGAGACCGAATTCTTTGTGGTTCTAACAGATAACCAGGTCACAGCAAGGTTACTGAGAGAGAGGCAGGCAGCACTGCAAATTTCAGTAGATATTTGCAGAGTCGGGGAAGAGCTGCACTTCCTAACCGAAAGCATTAGCAGTGGTGGAGGAACAGAAACATTGCTAATTAAAAATACTTCTAGCATCTGAATTGAAAAAGTTTATTCCATTTCAAAAGATGCTGCCGATTTGAGAAATATTCCCTCCACTACCAATGGGGCATCCAGCTGAATCCAGTGATTTCACAGCTTAAACCAGAAGAGCTGTTGAGACGAGCCACAGCATAAAAACAAAAGACCAAAGGAAATGGGGCACCCAGGGTGGATGTTTGCTCTAAGTATGAGAGTGGGACAAACTTCTTTTTCCACCAGGTTTGGGGTTTTTTTGGCAACCAAAGGTAACTTAGTTTGAAGTATTTACCATGATATCACATAGTGAATAAGAAACACAAGAAACAACCAGAAAACCATGGCTTCAGGACTTGAGCAGAGCCACTCCTGACCTGCTCCAAGGCCCTGGCTCTGGGCTGGGGACTCGTGGGTGATCCGTGCTCATGGCAGGGACAGCTGTTCCCCAGGGGTGGGGTGAAGTTTCACAAACCAAGTTTTGTTCTGTATTTTAAGAACATCTGTTAAATACAGGGAGTTCTGTACTCTGCTGAGAAAATGCAAATACTAGTTTCAAAGTAATGCCTCTGTGTTTTCCTGCCCCCCAATGCATCCTCTCCCATCCAGGAGCTGCGCTGCATCTCCCTGGTGGGGACTTCAAGTTTGGGCAGCACTTAGCTCTGAAGCCCAGGACTGAGACTCCTGGGCACAGCCACACTAAAATACTACACACTAAGCAATTAAAACACCAACAGCGTTACAGCTGCCTCACCCAACTTCATGGTTTGAAGAGTTTCATGACTTAGAATTACAGAGACTCCGGGTGTGTAGTGACTTTGTGCATCCCCACAGGAAACCTTGATGCCACCTTTACAAAGAAGGCTCACGGCCTCCACAGCTGTTAATGCACTTAGATACTAAGATGGTGACCACTGCATACAAATAAAGCAAATAAAATCCAGGGTCAGGTTTGCCAGAAGGATCGTGTCAGCCCACTCAAGAGTGTGATGTCCGTGAGATGCCACTGTCATTGCTGCACGCAGGAGTCAGGGGTTACCTGTGCTTCTTGCCTCTGCTTCTTGCCTTTAGCAAAACTCTCCATCTGCTCTTTGGAAGTTTTCTGTCTTTTTTCCTCCTCTACTCTGCTCACAATTTGGAGATGCTCTTCAAGATAAAACAGCCTTTCAGTTCAGAAATGCTCCAAAGCTTTCTGTTTGTTTGCGTGTTTGCTTTAGCACAATGTATGAACATTGATAAAACAAACTGTGCAGTTCAGTGGATCTGGGCTTTTTTTACCCATCTTTCACCCATTTACTTGATACACAAGCATGTGAAATACTGCCAGACTCAAGTTTCTAAGCTTATCTTGGGGGCTGTCAGTCAGGAGAAGGCTTTGTTTGAAGACTGTAAGTGATCCGTGGGTATATGGTTTTGTTAAAAAAATTCTTTCAAGTTTTTCTTTCTTTTCATACAGCATGAGCATGTACAGTTTCCTTGAAAGGTAGTCCTCCTGCCTTGCTAGGAGCAGTGACAAGATCACCACACCTGGCTATCAATTGTATCAGGATCTTCTTCCTGCCTTCAAGCAAAGCAGATGAAACACTCATTTCCCTATAGCTGTTCTTATACTTCATGCTGTTCAAAACAAAATCCCATCAAAGTATCCAAAAGGGTTTTAAAATGCACCCACAATTCTAGTAAGATGGAAACTGACTCCACTTCCCCTCTTAAAAAAAATTAATCGAATTAGATAAAGCTTTTGTGCAAAGACTCTACCAATAATTTCAGAGCTGGTTTCATCCATTAAAACATGTTGTTAAAGAGCAACAGCAACCAGAGCAACAGAAAGACAGAAAATCCAGAGTGAATTACTGCAATGGTGATTTTTCTCTTCGAGGAAAATGCACCCTTTAGCAGGCATGTGGAAATTAAGCTGTGATGCTGTTACCAGCACCAATGTAGTTACACAGAACATGGGAAACAGCTTTGGGAGGAGGCTGAGGAAGAGGCTTGAGGAATGAGCTTGAGGAACGGAAGAGTTGGTGAGTGACAGACAGACACAACCTCCCAGGGACTGCAGTGCTTGTAAAGAGGTGTGATCAAGATTCCAGCAACAGCAGCTCCCTTGAAAATAGCTCTTTTGGCTGAGATGAACTCCCAGGCCCTGGTGAAGGCAGCCTGGAGAACAGCTCTGATCCAGCATCCCCAATGTAAGGCAAACCTTCCAGGAAGACCAGAGACCCACGGAGCCTCTGGCAGGCCCCTGATGGCAGTGGCACCTCGGTGCCTGCAGTGTTCACACACTTTTCTTCCATCTGAGAGCAGCACTCTGGGGTCAAACTCATCCATCCCCACCATTCTTTAACAGAAACTGTGTCTGTTACCGTTTTTCTCTGTATACACCCAAAGATGCAGGGATGGTGTTATGTACCTCTCTGTGTAACATATAGTCAGGATCCAAAACTGAATTCTCTGCACAGAACAAAATATTCGTATTTGGGTTGTACAGCTGCCATGATTCTCCAACCCTTGACACCACACTGTTGTTCCCATGGAGGGTAGCTTGAATTGAATGAGATAATCTAAAACTGTGTTTATCTCACCCAATTTCAGCTGGTAGTCCATCTGCCTGTCTCTACAAGGTTGTGCTAGCTGTGATGACAAACTACAACATCTCGTATCTATAAAGTGGTTTGACTCAAGCAATCCTTGTGTTATGTCAAGTCATGCTCTCAGAGGTGTCGATGAGATTCCAAAGGAGTCAACTTAGCTCAACACAGGAGCTGCTACAGGATCATGCAATGACCGGCTGGGGAATTTATGTATTAGGGAGAGCAGAAGAGATCTGATAAAAGAAATACTGGAGATTTCACCCTAACAAAGTGAAACTCAGGAAATCTCAAGCTAATGGGATAAATCATGTCTCTACCTGCCCATTTCTGAAAAGCTCTCTGAACTGCAGTGAGGTGGTCTGGATCGCTGAGATTTTGAAAATCCCCTGCTTTCTCCAAGTTAATATTTCCATTAATTCTTTTTCCTTTTCACTCAAAGGATCAATTTGCAGAGGCAGATACCCAAGTCCTGTTCACTTTCAGTAGCACTTGGCTGCCCAACAACTTCTGAGAAGCCCTGTGCATGAAAACCTCCCCACATGCAAAACCCAACATATTTACTCCCAATTTCTCATGTAAGTGCACAAACAAAGCATGCTCTGGCACAAAGTATCACATCACTTTTTCAGTATTAAACTTCTCACAACCTTACTCTTTCCTAACAGATGAAAGTAGTCCTAAAACACCTAAAAAGGTGTTTAGTCCTAACACCTAAAACACCTAAAAAGGTTTCATCAGATCCTCTGCCCCATCAGGTGTCAAAAATCACCACCATGACTTACAAAACAAAATGCTGTAATCAATAATATGCTAAAATAATGGATACAAAGAAGGCTGTGACTAGGTAGTCCTCATGATCAAATTTTTAAAACCAAGATACTGACATGTTAAAAAAGAAAAATGTATTAAGGTGACCTTGAGTATGGGGAACAAGGAGCGATTCCATTATATTTTTAAATGGAAATTATTATTAAAACACCCGAAGCTGAACTGTTGTAACCAAGTCAACTCAATCTCCCCTTAAAAAAATCCCTTTTCTCCCCTTCCATTCAGATTGTATTTACAAACTGTAGATGTCTCATTTTTTTTCTTGTGTCATTTCATTATTACAGAGTTGAGACTAGCCATCTGCAGCTTCATTTCATCAAGCTCTGATTTGTCCTTGGAGCAAGGTCATCCGGGACAAGAACATAAAATGCTGCTTTCCTCAACTGACAGTTCTTTATGCCTTCCTGTAAATACTCCCTACTAATTTTAAATAATTTTACCACTTCATACTCCCCCTCATACACACTGGAGAGGCTGATATACACACATATTAATAGGGATCTTTTCATTTAACCACTGCATGTCATATTAGAAGCAATTAATGGTGTTTATTTGCTGATAACACAGGCATTTCGAACTCCAGCTCAAGAATCCCTGGTAGCTTCATGTGACTTGCAGGATATTAGCTATGGGTCAGAAGTTGGGATCCCCCCATTCAGCATTAGCATATGCTTGGAGCAACTCTATTTTCTACCAAGCAGGAAAAAAAATGCAGTCAATGCACAAAAATTACCAGCTGCTATAATACCCTATGGTGGGTGAGTGATAATAAAACATCACTAGGTGTATGTGGGTTCATTCATCGAAACCAACAGACCAGTAAAGAAAGATTTTCAGGCGCATCGCACAACGTTCCAGGCTAAAAACAAAGAAAACAGAACATGGAATTTCTACTCAGGTCAGCTATGACTTGCCATAAATTCTGGAACATCTTCTCTGAAGCAGAGACTGCTGTTCTGGATTACAGCAAAAACCAAACCAAGAAAACAAAACAAAACAAAAAGGCAGGGTAATTTAAATTGAGACTCTTCAAAAGAACCACCAAAAAGAAACAGGGAATACCTGAGTGCCTGAGAATAATCAGCATTAGCTCTGGGGGTCAGTCTCACCCCAGATCTCTGCCTGCAGATGCTGGCAGCAGCAGACTGAAGGTCCTGGCTCTCATCTCCAACACAAGGTGCCTATCTTTTGCCACCTGGGAAATTCATTACTGGGCGGATGTGGTGGATTCTGAGATGCTCTGCTGTGTGCAGCCATCTGCCTCACAAATAACCCTGTGAGAGCTTTCACCTGGGGTGTCTCTCACAGCCTCAGCAGTCCTGGTCACGAAGACGTGCCCATGCTGGAGGTCTGTCTGCAAACACCCCTCTCTGCTGTGTCTGTGCTGTGCATTCAAGACTGAGGAGTTCAGCCACACAAGCAAGTGTCCCTTTGGACACACACAGGAGGTGAGCTCCTGAGACTCTGAGCACACCATTTGTCAGAGGGAGAAGTGGAAGCTGGGATCATGACAGGTGAACTCCCAAGCCTCTAAAGGAGGTGATCCTGAACAATGAGTTTGTTTCGTTACTGAGTCACAGGACAAAAGCCATTCCTATGGACTTGGGCTCACATGACCAGGTCCAGTTTCCAGTTCTGTCATACAGAGATTCTTCACCTGACTATGGGCAAGCAACTTCATGGCTCCCTGTGTCTCAGTTTCTCTCCAAAAGGAATTAAAGTTCCTCCCAGAAAAGGAGAGTGAGGGAAATTTCTTGAGGCAGCATGGAGGTTTATATTTGAAATGTGCCTCTCCCATGCCCTGGGGTCATGACCCCACAGACCTGGCAGAGCTGCTCTCCTTGCTGCTCACCAGTGAGAGGTGGAAGGGCTTTTCCTGCTTCACTCCACATACAAGTCCTTGTCATGTTCTCCTCTCTGCACCTCTCCTCCAGGTCTGGCCACAGCTGGTTGCCTCTCAGAACAACACTAAAGTACACAGAGTTGTAATGGTCCCCCAGGGCCTCCAACCTGGCAGCACAGCCCCGTGGAGCGCAGCATGTCCCGGCCACATGCCCTGTCATTCTGTGATTTGACCCTTAAGTCCTCAAAAAACGCTGCTTGCAACAGCTACGGACATCTCAGCACCTGAGAATCCCTCAGTGCCCAGCTGGGAGCTGCGTGAAGAGGGCTGGGTGCTGGGACAGCTCAGCCCTATGTTTTGTCTTTACAAAAAGAAGAGACTGGCTGCGGTAGTTATGAGTGAAAATCTTCCTGCAAGTCCTGCTTGATGTTTTATTGTGACAACTTTTACTGCAGGGAGAATGGTCCAGTTTCACTCCACATCCTCTCCCTCATCCCTGTCTTCGCCCTATTCCATCCCCATTATAAGTCCTTCTCCATCATTTACATGGCAGATGCTCTTCATTCAAAATTTATCCATGATAAGAAAACCTTCCAAGTGCCTCCAAATACAATCTTCCCATGTCAGCCGCCATTTCCCTGAAATTCTGCGGGATTTTGGTGTATCTGTCACTTAAGATAATAGGAGTCTAGGAAACACGTGCCTTTGAACATTTGGCCAGCCCCACTTCTGCTGTAAGGAAAGAGGGAAGCGCACAAAAGAGGCTGCAGGCTGGAGCTCGGCCACGCTCCCTGCGAGGCTGAGATGTTGCAGAGCACTGCAAGTGTTTCTTCTGTGGAGACACCGCATGTCAACAGTTAACTTCCCTTTGTTCCCATCCAAATGATTAAGGTTAGAAGCTTGCCTGGTGACATCACCAGAGTTTAAACATGCTGGATATGGTCCAGGGAGCCAAAGTTATTGCTGACCCCATACTTACTGATCCGCTCTGCAAGTAGCTGATGTCTGCTCTCACTTTATGAATTATTTAATGGGTTAAAGATTGGTCAGATCTTCTTTATGCAATATGCAGCTATACATTGGGCAGGAGGACGTAAACATACATTAACAAGGTTAAAGTCATATACTGTAACTACACTGTTTTCAGCTTGCAGCTTTATTGACTTAATCATGCCAGCACCGCAGCCAACAAATCATTAAATCCATTCCATTCTTCTGCTGGTTACCAACCACAAAAACAGAGGCAGGCAAACACGGAGCAAATCTCGGAGGGGGTGGGGAGGGCGGTGGGGTGCGGGGCCGAGGAGAACAGTGGGATCACTATGGAGTGACGCTGGCCTGTCACTGCCAGCACAAAGACGCCAAATCTGTCTTTATGGACTAAGTGGTTTCATGGTTTAAAGTGACACACTCATTTGTTCCTGTTTTGCAATGATTATAGAAAAGAAGAAGGGGGGGAGTGGGGAGAGGGAATTAAAAGCAAGCTGGGCTTCTTCATCCCATAACGGTGTGTGTGTGTGTTTGTATGTGTGTGTGTGTGTCTGTGTCTGTATGTGTGTGTGTCTGTGTCCGTGTGTCTGTGTCCATGTG
>VZRO01004597.1:26481-148657 GCA_013397915.1 Daphoenositta chrysoptera
GTGGGGGGGGCCCCGGGAGGGCCTGGCACAGGGATGGGGGTGCTCTGGCAGGGCTGGCTCCGGGCTGGGGCACTCGGTGGCCGCTCTGCCCTGGGCGCTCCCAGCCCTCAGCACCGCGCTAGCGCCGAGCCAAGGACGGGAAATGCAGCAGGAATAGCTTAATTCCAGCTCTAAATGAGCTCAGCAGGGAATCTAAACAGTCAAGTCAATTGCTAGAATCTGCACTTTTCAACCTCGTTCTGCTCCTTTGATCAGACTGAATTTTGAGCTACGGCGATTAATGGACTAATAGAGGAAGTCACAGGGCATCTCTTGGGAGAGGAGGGAAAGGAGAAAAAAGTATCTCATCCTCATCATGCAGCTATGCTGCCGAACACAATTCCATGTAGAAAAGTAAAATGCCACTGCAGAAAGAGTGCTGACTGAGCTGGAAAGGAGGAGAAAAAGGGGGCTGTACGAAACAAAAAAATAATGCTCATCCGATTGTTCATTCATTGCTTAAACACAGCCTTCAGAGCAACGGGGAGAGAAAACAGACTGCCCGAGTGCCCTGTAAACTACCCTTCAAACCAGTGCAGTAACTGTTTATTCTTAGATGCCAGAGAGTAAAGGAAATATTAATCATATTTATTATGCAAAGAGAAGCTTCCAAAAGCCCTGAGTGTTTAAGCACTAAGAGAAATTGATTTGTTTATGACAGGGATACATACTACTGATATTCCAGGGTAGTATGTCCTCATCTTGCTGGAAATGGCAGAAACACATTAACATTAGCAGACTGCTAATCACAAAGGAGAGAAGAAAAGTGTTTTGGTAAGATTTTTTTTCCCCATTTACTTTTTGTATTGCTGTGCCTGAGAGGATGGGGCAGCTTTTCCTCCTACAAGGGGCAAATTTTCCTTCTGCAATTGATGACTTTAAAAAACAAACACAAGAGGACTTCAAATAACCCCCGGACTGATTAAAACATGAATTTATTCTAAGTTTGGCACGTTTGTGAAATGCTGGTACTAACCCCTAGAGGGAAAAAAACCCAGTAACAACAACAACAACAAAATCACCAGAAAAGCCAAAAAAAAAATCAATGTAAACTTGAGCTGAGGCAGGAACAAGTGCATCAAAGCTTCCAATTCCCTCTCTTTTTTTGCTGCAGCACTAATATACCATTGCCAATGACTGCTGGGCCCCTTGCTGCATCCTTCTGCTCCACCTTTGGTCTTTCTTGAGCATACAAAGCCTAGATACATACATGATTCACTCTGCTCTCAGAAATAATCCTGCAGTTGTCCTGGAATGACCTCCCACTGCGTAAATTTAGGCGTGTGTGTTTGAATCTTTACAAGATCAAGCTGTTAATGTAATGTCTTAGGCCAGGATATCACACTATTTTGGCTACATTAAAGGGCTTACCCTCCTTGTGGGTCTCTCATCAATTCTGTAATGGGGAAAAATAGCTCAGCACAGCTTGTCCATAACCTTCATTCACATCTGCATCTGCCTGACACTGATCCAAGGAATTGCGTTTTCATCACTTCAATGACAAATGTTAAATAATTTTGCTGGTTATACAGAGAATATTATTTATACTGAAGTAATGCATTTACTACCTTCTTCCTTTAACATTCCTATATGCAAAGGGTTAAATTGTAATACAGGATTACTTCTTGTTAATGGTAGTGCTTTTCAGAATTATGTACCGATAATGATGATATTTGCCTTTATATGTGCTATAAAAAATTTAACTTTAAAACATGTAATAGAGTGATTAGCCTTCAAAGCCCTAAGAAGAGCTGCTGCATTCCTGATTGTGGATTTCTATCAATTATTAGTGTTGGTTGCCTGAAATATCCAAAGTGCTTGAGACAGAAATATTACACAGCCAACAGGGCAGACTGATAGGCTTCCTAAATGTACAGTTTTTGAAAACAGCTCATAATAGTGTTTGGCTTTCAAACCTTAATGTTAACAGCTTTGATGGGACTGCTTCTAATTTGTATTTAAGACCCATTACCTCTTCCTCTAAGCAATCTTCATGAAACATCATTTGTTCTGGGGGGATATTTGCCATCCAGTGCAGCTCTGTAATGGCCGTTAATTCACACCATTTTGCTTGCTCCTGTATTGATCAGCAAACTGTGAATCATCCCAGTGTTTCCAGACTCACAGATGTACGAGAGAATCACCGAGGCCAGTTCAGTTTCTCTCCCCATTCAGTCCCACAGACAATATCAGTTCCTGTTTACAGCCACGGCTTTGTTTTCCCCCACCCACACACTGAAATTTCTCCAAAATGCCCAAAGGAAAAAAAAAAAAAAAAAAAAAAAAAAAAAAAAAGAGAGAGAGAGACTTGAGTTCATTTTACCAGGAAAGTTATTTCTAGGTATTGCATCTGAAACAAAACATGTTTGTACTTTGAGCTGGTGTGCAGCCGGGCAGGAACGAGGGGCAGAGCAGGAAGGCCAAGGGGCTGCTGCTGCCTCCCCGCCCTGCCGGAGCCAGGCACGGCAGCAGCAGCATCCCAGGACTCTCCCACTCACTTGTTTGCCTTTATTCTACTTCTTACACTGGACTTTGGTCCTGGACATATTTTCGCCTCGTGAAGTACTGATATAATTTTAGACTATGACAAGACAATGCTAGGTAGAAAGCACGTCAAAAATCAAGGGTAGATGCCATGCTGTTACAGTATCACTGCAGAAAGTATTAAAATTATTTATTAATTTAGGCATCAAATTTGAGGTAGTAAGGAGGGCAGGGTTTTAGGGAAGTGAGCACATTTTCCAAAAGCCAGGCTGCTTTTAGTTCAACACAAGCTCCCCAAACTGTCATTTACTAAGAAAGAGACAGAAAATACAGATAATGTACAACCCTACCTTCCAAAAACATGGGGAAAATTGCATGAAGATGTTCTGATATTAATGGGGATTTACAGCACAGTTGAAATGAGTTGGGTGCACAACACGATCATGGAAACCATTTCCTCGTTGCTGTTCCTCAGCACGCTGGGCCACAAACACACCTTTGCAGGGTAAGAATTATGGGTGTGCTGCCTTGGAAGTGAGGATGTACCTTACCCATCACTAACCACTCTACAAATTGTTATTGTTAACAATGATACACAGAAGGAAGTTCCAGCATTCATCCTGAAGCCAAGCAGTGAGAAGGTTGTCGAGTCCTTCCCTAGATTCCCAGGATGTTTAAAACTTCATGGTATCTAAGGGCACAGTTAAGAAAATACCTATGTTCAAAACCTTTTCCTCAACTGCTTTTAATTAAAGATTTTTGCATATGGATTTTTTTTCTTTTTGAATCTGTGATAATAAAGCAAAATGGGTTATGTGGGGGGGAAAAAAAGGCAAGAAAATCTGCAGTTAGGGCCTGATTCAGCCAATGTTTACCCCAGAACACTTGTGAACTGCTACCAAGCTGCCTGGAAAACCTGAGAGGAACTGCCCACCTGGGCTGCCAGGGGCAGAGGGGTTTGGGTACAACTGGTGAATCAGACATTTTTCAGCATAACAGCACCACTTCCCTACAACTTTGGGAGATGAGGCTGTCTCCCTCCCTGCACTGCAGAGCAGAAGGCAGCAATTGTCTGTTGCTGAGAGCTGAAACCACAGAAGCAAGGGGTTTTCAGAGGTCATGCAGAATCCCTGTGCCATGGCTCTCCTCCACCCACGGCTCTGCCTGGCCTGGAGCAGGGACAGCCCTGACACACAGCCCCTGTCTTGAGCACCTGGAAACATTGCAAGTACCCTGTCAGGCTGAAATGCAGCACCTTGCCCTAAATTTCTCTGGGTAAGTCACAATTCCATCTATGTGCACACGAGCACCACTTCCTCCTTCTCCACCAAAGCCCTGGACAACCCTTCCTCAGCCCTGCCCGCATCGCTTCATCTTCATTGTCCTGCACATAACCAAGAGAGAGACTTCCCTGAACGCCTCCAACACCCCTCACTGGTGCTTACAGTACCTCCTGAGCCTCTTTTTCCTTTTCAATTGGATTTTAATTTGTCCAGTGTGATATTCCCACAGAGTTGTCTGTGTCCTAAATGCTCAGTTGCTGGCAGAACATCTTCCATTTTATTAAACAGGTCATAACCAAGGGAAAGACCCGTCTGGATGGAGGTAAGTGCTGCAGCTTTGGTGCAGTGTCCCCATTCATTTCAGATCCAAAAGGTGGGTGATGGTGAGAGTGGGGGAGGATGCTCCCCACATGGTGTTTAGAAGGATTTGGTCTATTTACAAGCGTCTCCTCTGCAGATTGCTGCCCCTAATGATGTGCTGTGTGCTGTCCAAGAGTGCTTTCAGCACAACAGAGGGCTAAACTAGAAGGAATTATGAGTGCATTAGGCAGAGCTGTTGGAAACATCAGTGCCTGTAAACATCTTAACTGTGGAAGCCAAAGAAGTGGGAAGGTTAAGACATGGCTACAAGGGCTCCACTACAACAGGGGAATGCTTTGAAATACCTGAAATGTAACACAAGAACACAACGCATGCGATTTAAAAAAACACTGTGAAAGAGCAATGGGCTCAGAAAGATCAGATGTGAATTAAAGTGATAAAGTTCTTTTATCTTGATTAGTGCTCTTCTGAAAATGTTGTATTACTGTTGACATGTTGAGGCCAAACACCCCATTTCGTTCCACAAGTTTACTTCTTACTTTCCAAAACTTTTCTGACATTATTTATTCACAGGGGAGGGAGGGGAGAAGATGGCAGTCGATAGGTTCAGTCAAGCTCCTCTCAGACTCTCTTGAGAAGAGAATAGAGAATCTCCAAGTTTGAAAAAAATATCAACTCACTTGCAAATGCACAGATAAATATAAATTCAGAAATGACCATTCAATAAGATGTTTTTACATCTGTGGAGAGGTCAAACTCCAGGCTCGGCCTTATTGCTCTCTGTAATCCAGATTCATCACCAGCTTCCTTTATTCCCCTATTCAAAGGCACTTAATTAGCTGAAGAGCTTGTTGCTTTGCCTTCAAAAGCTCTCCATCCCTCAAAGGCTTTGCTTTGGTATTGTGCTACCATTGCCCTTTGAAATCAAATCTGGTTTTCTCCTCCACAGCATTAGTAAAAGAAAAAAAAAGGTAGTTTTTTAAAAACTTGGTTCCCAAGAAGAAAGAAAAGGGAAAGAGAGGAAAGAGAGAGGGAGAAGGAGGAGAAGAGAAGAGAAGAGAAGAGAAGAGAAGAGAAGAGAAGAGAAGAGAAGAGAAGAGAAGAGAAGAGAAGAGAAGAGAAGAGAAGAGAAGAGAAGAGAAGAGAAGAGAAGAGAAGAGACCAGCAGAACTTCATTCAAAGTGGCTTTAAAAATAAGTTTGACACCTGAAGAAAAAGAACAGGCGATTGAAACTGCAGATGAAATCTGGCCAGTACTTTGGGTTTTATTAATAATGCATGATACTCTAATTGTTTTATGTATTAGGAAGATGCCTTGTGACATCTCGGAAATCCCAAATAAAACATAATTTCCCCCTATACTTGTAGAAGGACTGAATGTACTCAGATGATGCAGGCTGTGTTCTCTGCTTTTCCAAACTCTTCACCAACCTGCATCAGAGCTTATAAAGTGCTGCTGAGTCAGGACAGTCTCACCTAACAGTCACAGTGCACTGACTTTTCACAGGCAGAAATAACTTCCCATAATATATGGCACCCAGAAATCAGTCCATGGTATTACCATTTCTGTTTATTTTAATAAAAGCTGTATTTTGTATGCCATTATAGTTAGTTAACCTTTGACATCTAACCTCTGGGTCAGTTTGCTCTTTATAACAGTGCACTTCTTCTTCAGTTTTGTTTCTATATTTAGAAAACTTATGCTCTGAAAGAAGATTTTAAAACTTTTTTTAAAAGAAGTATATTTAATCTAGCTCAGAAATTTTGTGTTTCTCTGCAACCTATGGTTTATTCTTCCAACTCAGATAATATATTGCTGCTTTTACCACAGTTAAAGAAATACTTTGCTTTTCAAAGGGTATTTTAGTCTTCAGCATGCCCTTCACTATCTCATATGCAGTCCATATGCAGCAAAAATACAGCCACTTTTACTGCAATTAATATTACTTTTCTCTCTGTCTCTTCCCTTGTCATTTTTTCTCTATCGGTATTTTTGGCAATGGAGATGAAACAAATACACCCTTCACTGCCAATCCAGTGTACAACTCTCTAGATGTCAGCAGGAATGCAGAGCTCTAAGAATAGCACATTTGGTTCCTGGGGTGCAAGTGGAGCTCAGAGACAGCGTGTCCCACCCAGACAAGGCTGTTTGTCACCAACATCCCCCCAACAAAACAACCCCTGGGCTGTGTGTTCTCCTCAAGGTTCCACACAGAGGGCAGCCAGTGGGCACTGCTGCCCTCCTCCCCGAGACTCCCAGGTTTTTAACTCAGATCGTCTTGGGCTTGGAAAGGGAATAGCCACCCAGAGGGTTTATTGTATTCCAGCCTGACTTAAACTGTGAGTATCGCTGGCTGGTCTTCCCACCTTCAGGAGGAGGGGATCCCTCCTTCCCCTGCACAAAGCCCTCTGTTCTTACACTGCAGGCACTGACAGAAGAGCTCTGCTGGAAGTGGGGTGTTGTATCAGCATTGCTGAAGGCAGAATTTGGCCCAGTGTATCTGACATTCCAGAATAGGAAATCTGCAAGTACAAACTCTATTTAGACATGAAAATCAGGGAGATGCCCAACTATTCAACCTGCCTGGGCAAATGCAGCTTTTCATGTGCCCAGAAACAGCCAATAAGTCAAGTGAAGCTTTACCCCTGAAAACTGTGTGTGATAGTTCTGGAGACTATCTTCGACTCTGGCATTTACTACCATCTTTGTATTGGGGATTTACTAGTCCAGACCTTGGAGTATAATTTCACTCACAGGCATCAGCCCTGCAGGAATAAAACGAAATCCTGCCCATAGCCAGAGAGCAGCGTTAGCCCCACCAGGCTCTGCACTATCACACAATGCAAACTGTCAGCGCCTCGATCAATACCCATCAATGCTCAACAATAAAGACACGGTGCTTCAGATGGGGGGAGATTAGCCCCTATCAGATCCAGCAAGACAGGATCCGGGACACAGAATGATTACCCTTAAAAGATACATCACTAACTACAAAAATGGCAGAGCTGTGAGGCACCAGCAGTAACCCCGCTTTTGGAATGCAGAGTGTTTGCTTTAATACACATTAAAACAACAGCAAAATGCTCACTCTGGGTCTGTGGCTGCTGCTCTCTTCCCCATGTTGCTGTGCCTGCTACAAGGATCAAATTTCATGGTTTATTGTTCTCCCTCCAACTGGCCACCATCCACATTCTTCTTCTCTACAAAGCTGCACCTCTTGCTCCAAAGAAGAGAGTACTATGCATTCTTTTTATAAATTTTAGTCACATTTGCAAACACACACACTGAGTAAGGGGATGACTTTTAAGCACTAAACAACATTTCAGGGAATGCTGTTATTTTTCTCTCAACAAATTTCTGTGAATGAGGCTAAAATAGGGCAATTTTCCACCAGAAGTTTACTAATTTTTGAGATGCAGAAGTTTCCTCCCCTGTCTTCTGAATCTTTAACATTGTGCCTTTTAATGAACTGCTCTATGCTTGAAAAGTCCTATTCATCACCTGCCTCAGGAGAGAACTGGCAGGGAAATTCTGCAAAGCTCAAATTCAGCTCTGGATACACTGCTGGAAATCAAAACCGCAGTCACTGGGGCTACTTCACTTTAATGGAGTAAAATTGGTATGGCGCAGGTCTGCTCCAAAATTCAGTATCAATCTCTCAATGTAGATAAGAAATCTATTGCAGACAAATAACAGATTTCCACACTAGATTCCAAGAAATGTAGTAAGTATCTCAGACTCAAGGATTCCTACACAGAATAATTTTCCCATGTAATCTTTTTTTTAATTCAGCACTCAGGATCCATTTTCTTCTATGAGATTTGTAGTAATGTTATCAAAACCTTACAAAATGCTCCACTCCTGAACATCCACCATCTTTCTTCAGCAGCTCAACAGACTGTAAAACTGAAGCACTGTCATCTGGTGTGTAATTATTGTAATAAGTCTTCCCTGTAAAATGAGGGAGGCACCATAAGCTTACCTAACTAGTCTGAAAATGTAAAATGCTCATCACCTGTAATCATTGTCTTAACTGTCCCTGATCTTTACTGATAGCAGCAAGATTATAATAACTTTCTCTCCAACAGTGAGAATCAGCTGAAAATGCAGCACAGGCAGAGCACCAGGAAAGTTGCTCGAAGAAGGAATATTTCAGCCAATTAAACAGACTCACTCCAGGATTTTTTTTTTTTTTTTTTTTGTGGCTAACCAGTGATGCAAGGGGTTCAGAGGTATAAGACAAAAATGCAAAGCAGGGAAAACTGGGGCATAGGAAACCTCAGGAATCCAACAAGGATGTTCCAACTTCACAGACTCAGTGGCAAAGCTAAAAAAAAAAAAGCTCAAAGGTTATGGACATATGATCAAAAGTGATCATGTCACTGAGGTTAACAACCTGTGAGCCTTCATCCAAGATGCAGGAAAACACCATGACTGTATTCTTCACCCACAGCTGCCTCCAGAGTAAAACATCTGGTGGGCAGTAATTTGTGGAGCTGCTGCACTTCGCTCCCTTTCAATCGTGTGTCTATCCAGGCCTGGATCCCAAGCCAGCAAGACTTTCTACTCTTTGTTAATCTGGGTCCCACTACACACAGGCAGGGTCCTCATGTGCTTGAAGCAACAAACTGCTCTAGGTCTTTGCTGATTAAGGGGCCTTGCACTGGTAACCCTTTAAAGAGCACTGGATGTGCCCCACTGTTACCTGTTCTACACCTGCATAAGCAAATTCAGTGAGCCACTCGTCCTTCCTTGCAGCCTGTTCCGAGCTGCTGCACGAAGTAAGGGAGAATGGAGTGTGCACAACCTGGAAAAGAGCCATGTGGTCCTGAAGTGGCACAGTGGCAATGCACCTCACTGACTTACCACTCAGAAGCTGATATTTAGTAACTATCCCCTATTTCTCATTGCTATCGTAGGACATTATCATATTTAGTTACGCCAGCGTTACACCAAGCTTGATGAAATGCCCCTCATTAAGAACCAGTCACTCTGCAGGGAAGAAGAGCAAAGAAGAGCTGGCTCTGGAGTGCATTCCACACTTCAGCTCTCAAGCAGATCCCAGTAGAATTTCAGAGATCAGTCTCTGCTTTGCTGGGAGAGAAGTGTCTCTCTCCGTCCTTCCCAAGTTGCTGATGGAGTGACTGTGTGCACAGCCAAGCAGCTTGGAGGAGTCTGCTTACAAAGAGTTGGTTCAGCCTAACAAAGCCCTTGGTTTGGTGGTGAGATTCAGTGTTTCCAACTATTCTTCTGAACGAAAAGACAGATGTTTATTCCTCAGAGCCAGGCTGCTCTCAGACCCAACCCCCGAGTCCCTCCCTGCTCTGAGGACCCTGTTCCCAGTACATCTCTCTGAGCTGGGACCCTGTTCCCAGTACATCTCTCTGAGCTGGGGTGGCAGCAGATTCCCACCTCGCACCGAGTCTCAGGGAGAGGTCGCTGGACAGAAACCAGGGCTGTGCCTCACTTTTGCCAGCTGCATTTTTGCATTTACCAGCTCGATTGGTATCACAGATCACCATGGGTGGGGAATGGCCCTCATCCAAAGCAGGGAATGGCTTCTGGCAAATGCTAGTAACAGGTATTTCAAGTCTGCCTCTTTGCTATTCAGGAGCTGTACTGTTTGACCTGCTGTCCATGAAGGACACATTTTAACTTTACTTCTCACCCCACCTGATCTTTTCTAGTCTCAGAAGCATAACACAGAGATGAATTTGTTGAAGGACACAAGATAAAAAGAAGATATTCCCTCTGAAAGGATGACACAAAACATGCAACGAGAATATCTCTGGAGCTTATAATATAAGCTAAAAAAGACTATCACCTATACATAAAAAAAAAATTAAAATAGCACAAAGTTAGCACAAAGTGCTAAAACAGGCAATGCATGGTGGAATTACGGGACATTTTTAGTTTAAGAAATAAATAAAGTTACTCTGATAATACCAGAGGTTGTTACTGCCTTGTTCATGTATGCACTGTGCACACCTCAGAAATTCAATGACGTCGCATTTGAAACACAAATGGAAAAGCAAAAATAAGAAAGTAAATGACTCAGTATTTTCACACAATCCATGTAAGACAGAAGAGAGGTTCTCACCTGTCTGCTCTGAGCTGGCAGTGTGGCAGCCTGCATCTGTCTCTGCATCCGATGTGGCTGCATCAGCTGTCGGAACTGCTGCTGGAGAAACTGGCTGTTGCTGCTCTGCTGGGACTGCTGCGTGGCTGGAGACTGCTGCTGCTGCTGCTGCTGGAGATAGTGAATGAGGGACTGCTGTCCTTGTCCTGCTGTCAGAGGGGACATCTTTTGAGTAGCTGACTCTGAGGCAAAGTGAGACAGTGGTTTGGTGTTATTGAAAGAAAACTGGTCCTGGCTAACAGGGCTCTCATTCACCAGACCTGGCTGTAAGCTACTGGATGGCTGTTGCATAATTATGTTCATATTTTTGGTCTGGTTTGTAGTCATTGATTTAAAGAGCGAGTTCTGCATACTTGTGGGGTTGCTGGTGGGAGTGATGTTAGAGATTAATGTACCTTGAGGACTGAAGGGCTGCTGATGCAGAGCAGGGCTTGACAGCTTTTCTGGCCTGTACGGTGGAGAAGGTCCAGTATTTGTGGAGGCCATGCTGGCAACCAAGTTGTTCTGTGGGCTTTTAATGCTGTTGGCTGGCAAGCTGGCTGCTGTCAGAGCAGGCAGCATGGAGTTCTGCGGGCTGAAGGGCTGCTGGCTCAGAGCTGGACTGGAGAGCTTCTCAGAGCCATAAGGGGGAGAGGGGCCATTGGATGGGGTGCTGCTGGAAGTCATGCTTGAAAGCAGAGTGTTTTGAGGACTCTGGATGTTGTTTCCTGGTAAATTATTAGCAGGCATGCCAGACACCATAACATTTTGAGGACTGAAAGGTTGATGGTGTGGGGATGATCCTGCCCTGTAAGGTGGAGAGAGACCAGGAGGAGACATAGTTGGCCAGCTGGGAGCCTGTACTTGCTGCTTGGTACCAGACACCTGCTTGCTGGCTGCCAGCTGCTTTAGCTGCTGAGCGTGCCAGTTGGAGCCAGGCATGTTGGGCAAGGGTACTGGGAGCATCGGTGGTGGCTGGTTCTTGCTCTGAGCTGCTGCAGAGATGGGTGATGCTGCAGGTTTGTTTGAGGGAGGAACTTGGAAGTTAGCTCCAGCAGATGATGGTCTCATCTGAGGGGATCCTCCACTCGTTGGATTGCAGCCTGGAGAAAAATCTTTGTTAGCAACATGGTTCTCCAAGTGGGAAGTCTGCGGGGAGGACTTTGGAGTGGTACTTATGTTTGGCTGGGAATGACTCAGACCAAGTGGATCTTCAGCCTTGCTGCACAAAATCTTCTCCAGATCCAGGTCATTGGGAGAAGGATCAGGCATTTTGGTCAGCTCTTCCAATAGATCTTGCAGCTCTTGGTCCACAGACTGTAAGCTGTTTCCTTTCTCATCGTAGTGGACAATGTTGTTGGTTTGCCCTCCTATCGACCCCTTCTGGTTTATTTCTGTGTTGGGTGGCACTGAGAACGGGGAGCCAATGCCACCACCATTCATGTGATTGTTTTCAAGGAGCACTGGGTGCCCTGTGACTCCCAGGGAAGAAGTGCTGTGACCGGTGGAGAACGGGGAACTTTGCATTTCTGGACATGCCACGCTGGGATTGGCCCCTGGGCCCATGGCAAGGTTTACATCGTCAAGACAAAGTCTTTTACTGTCATTTGGGAAAATGACATCAGGCACGCCACTGGAGGCAGGAGAGCTATCATCTTCCAGTTTTCTTTTAATGGATCCCTGTAACTGTGAAAACAGAAAAGGAAGAAGAAAGGATCCATTACTGACCATACTCTGACATGCGCTGAAGCTCCACACTATAACACTGGGTTGGAGATAAAGAAAATTAAATCATACAATTAAAAACCCAATCATGTGAGACAAATTCAATCAGGATTTAAATGTGTGCAACTTCACTGAAATCAAAAGAGTTATAGTCAGACAAAGCCTAAATCTCATGTGTTGGCTTTAAAACAGATGTTAAAGCTGCAAAATACTGTCTGTCATGTGAACTGTAATAGAAGTTTTTAAAAAAGTTTCTGGTTGCATTTCAATTAAGACATTATGCTCCCTGCATAACAAACATGCCAACATTTTTATGGTAACATTTTTTAGGTCTAAACGGCAAATCTGAATGAAACCCTGGACTGAATTTAGTGACCTTCTGCCAGTGACTCGGATTAAATTCAGACCTGAGACAATTAAATTGTTTTACATTCTTTATAGGCCGAACATCTGAAATAACTAGCATACTTTCTAAACAAAGCAAAACAAAACAAATTCTCAGCTATCTATCTAAACAGACTTTCAAACTTCCTAATCATAGATGTTTTAAATTCCAGAAAGAGTAAGTAACAGCTAAACTTCTTAATTTTTGTTTATTCTTCTAAGTCTAAGGCATTGTGGCCTTCGTTCTTTTGAAGGATTGCCACTCATTCATAAAAATGGACATGTTTTCAAAATACAATGTTATAAATATCTTCATCTACAAGAAATGATGGAGTTGTAAATTCACAAGTCTTAGGGAAAAGAAACCTGCCTTCTACATGTAAAGAAAGTGAAACTGAAAACAGTGCTTCTCATACTATTTCAACGTATGGCAATCTCTTCCACATAAAATCATCTGTGGCTTTCAATTTTAACAAGCATGACCCGGATGTCACAGGATTAATCAGACATTAACTTGCTGCTTCAAGTTAAGAGAAATAAGCGTTAAGACCTTGTTTATCAATAGAGGGAAGCAGTATTTAGAAAAGTATCTGATCAGCAATGGGAAAATGAAGGAACACTGGTTCTTCTAAAGCAGCTCACAGTAAAGCCTCTCCCAGCTCTGGGCTACAATTCCAAGTGCTTCCTGTCAACTAGTGCTATAAAAAAAATCCTATCTAATAAAAGCTCATTTCACCAGAATATTCCCCCTGCCAACCCCAGCATAACCAGATCCACTCTAGGGCTATGCTGCATATGACCAACTTCTAAATTTTACACTAATCTTTAAACACAGCACAGTTTTGGCTCAGTCACTGCACAACTGCAGCCCTTTGGTGCTCTCAGACAACAGTGTCACAGGACTGTCACCACAGGGTGCGTGGAGGCTGCAGGGCACAGGGTGGGCACACCATGGGCAGCTCCTTCTGCACTGTGCCCATGAAGGTCACTGTGCAAACAGCCAGTCCACCCCTAAATTCAGCCTCTCTTCAGGCAATTGCCCACAAACGAGTATGGCTCTGACCTGGAACACGGCAGGGCTGCCTGGTGGCTCACTCAGCTGGTCTCACACCAGTGCCCTCTCATCACTTATTTCTAAATTGGTGGGCAGAGGGACAATGGCAGATTTGTGCCTACAGTTGCTGAGGCTGTAGACGCAGTTTGGGATTAGTATCAGACATTGCCATGCTGGTATCCAGTTTACAGAGACATTTGGAGGAGAGTGAGAGGATACAAAGCTGGTTGTCCATGGTCATCGTGGCAGATCCGCAGACTACAATGAGCTGCTGAACAGCTTTTAGGAGGTGCTCATCTGCCCTCCATCACCAGACACAGCAGCTTTGGCATTGTGGCAAAGAGACCTTTTTTACATGGGTATTTTCCCTTTACTCCCCAAGAGCTGTCCCTTAGAGAGTTACCAGTGCTTCTCTCCAGTGATCTCCAGTCGCACTGCTTTAACATGGGCTGTGCTCAAACCCACGGGTGGGGAGAACCGAGGAGAGCTGCTTCCAGTGTACTTTGTCTGGTCACCTGAGAGCCTCTTTGGGCAGCAGTGTCTGTGCTGGGCTGGGATTGCTGCTCTGTGAGAGACTGTCCCAGTGCCACAGCCAGACACTGCTGCCCCATCAGACATCTGCTGACGAGGCCAAAATTCGCTTAGCTTTAGGAAATGGAACCAGGCCTAAATCTTCTCCCAAGTGTTAGTCTAATGATGGATGAAATTGTTTTCCTTCATTTTCTCTGCTAAAACTAAGCCAGAGTTGCATGTTTCAACAGATGTTGGCCCTGTGTAGGCTGAAACATGTTGGTAGGGCATAACTACATATATTTAAAACTCAGACATGTATAGAGAGTATTTACAGGGGCTTCACACATCCAAAACAAACACAGTGTGCTCCCAAGTTGCACCCTGGGAACCTTCGGGCAGGAAGTGGCAGGGGATCTCCCACCCTTGGCCAGCTGACATGCTGGCATGCATGTCCTTGCCAGCTCTTCCTTTGCCATAGGACATTCCTATGCTCTGAGTTACTGGGGAAAAATGTGGGCTTTCTAAACACTCTGAAAAATAGTTTTTAAACTGTTGCACTGGGGAATAAATGTGATGGGAAAACAAAACTTCATTTCCCCTAGACTGTTGCTAGATATAAACAGATAAAATAAGGCCATAGCTTTCTGATGGCATGGGTATTCCAAAACTGGGACAGGACTTTTAAATAGGATGCTGTTGCTTAGCCCTCCTGAGAAGATTGGATGTAAGAGAGGCAGTGAAATTAGCTGGGTGTCATGTTCTCTTGAAAAGCAAGATTCCCGTTTCCCAGGTGAGTATTTGCACAAGTACCATAAAATCCAGAAGACCAATTTCTCCCAGTGCAGGCAGGTAAAACTCCACAGAATTTAGTAGCATTGCTTTTCCTTAAGATAGATTTGACTACAGCCCCAAACTAGAGAGAGAAAGATACTCTCCTTAAAGCAACTAAACAAATCATAGAATAATTTTGGTTAAAAGGGGCACTTGGGTGCCATCATCCTTCTGCTTCAAGCACATCACCAATGTAAAAAATAGACGATAGTCACCAGGCACTTAAGTATGAAGTTTCCATTATAAACAGAAATGCCTCCTTGCTCTGGCTGGGCTGGCTGAGAGGTTGTTTTCAGTGTTCCCCACTGGCACCTCAGTGGTTGTCACTCCCACACAGCACGCTCTGGGCTGGTGCTGGCTGTGAGGAGCCAGCAGTTTCCTACCCAGCTCCAGCGACTGCTCTCCATGGACGTGCTGCTGTGGCAGCTCTGACCAGTGCAGGGGACAGGAACACAATTTCATATTAGTGGGACCCTGCCTGGCTTGGACATGCCAACCACGGGAGAGCCATCACCGAGGCACTGCAACTTTTAGGACCAGGAGCTCCTGACCTCACTAATTCAAGAAGCTGTTGGTTGCAGAACATTCATCCAGTACTCCCAGACCTCACAAGACTATCTCTTTGAAGCCTAGCTATCTTTTTGTAGACCCTTCCTTACCAAAAATATTTTTATTGTCCTCTTCCTTCATCTGGTTCCAGATTCCCCAGGAAGGACCCAATTTATTCCAGCTCTTTCTCCTCTTCTTTATTTACAGAATTTGGCAAAATCAACAGAAAAGAGAAGAACACCAAAGTATGTTCTTCCCCTTTCTCTGCTGATTACTATATTGGGCAGCTCTGTTTCAAATTGAATACCTGAGAAGTGAATGGAAATATTTTAGAAATGCATCGCACACACACACACACTCCTAAGCTGGCTGGAGGCTGCCTATGGCTCAGTATGGGAAAGCTTCATTCAGATGTGCAAGCAAGGACGAAGCAGACAAGCAACAAAGGGGCTCTTGCGACCTTGTCAAAATGCATTAAAATGCACTGGCATGCACAGGCTAACTTCTGTTTGGGAATACCTGGGAAACAAAGGCAGGCTCTCCGATTCAGGGAATATCCGATTATGAGTTCTCCATTATCTCAGGTTTGCTTTTAGCAGTGATCCCAGCACTACTGTCCTCTCCAAAGCAGCAGGCTGTCTGTCTTTCTGGGAAAGACCTGAGTCACGCAGGAGCAGCGCTGCTGGCTCGACATGGCAGCACAACCAGAATAAATAATAACTGTTTACGCTGCTCTGTCCACGGAAGCTGCACAGCTGTGGTTACAAACAGCTAATTTGTCACACGCTCTCTCCCCCCACCAAACCGATTCCCTCTGTGTGGGCAGAGCTCTCCACAGGCTTCTCTTGGGCAGAGAGGCAGCTTCGGCAGGAGAAGCCAGTCCTTGGCTGTGCCCTCCTCGAGCTGGGCTCGCTGGGGCTGCCACGAGGGTGACCTTGGGCATCAGGCACCTTCCAAACTTAGGAGGTGGTGCTGGCCTTGAGGAACCTACAGTTACTCAGTGAAGGGAGAAAGGAAGGCAGGAAGTGGCAAAAACTGAAGTGGAGCGATCAAATTGTTAATAAATACAAACTGTGATGTTTCCATTGGATTTTAATAACCAGCCACACATGGGCACTTCTGGACTGGCTCCCTGCTTTGCCAGCACTCAGCCTTTCTTCTCTCGTAACACTTCAGCTGTCCTCAGCTGCCACTGCAGCTCTCCCCGTGAGCCAGGCTGCCCCATGGCCCTCCTGCCATGTTAATTCTCCACCTGGAACTCCTGCCTTCCTTCACCTGCAAGTGGGAAGCTGGGAAGGAGCTACTGCATCCTACACTGGAGAGCCTTGTTTCCCCAGCCTCGCAATGACCCCTCCACCAGAAACAAGCCACCTCTAACCACAGAGTCCTATTTAAGCCAATACACTGCAGAAATGAGAGAGAAAAAACATTAGGCAAGTATTTCAGTGCTGTTCCTGTGCCTGCAGCCTGTCAGTGAGTCAGGCCTTGATTTACGACAACCGCAGGGTGCGGATTATTGATCTGCACCGTCCCACCCCACTCACTGCCACGGACAGATCCAACCTACAGCAGTGATTCCCACACCTACACAGCCTCTTCAAGTGAGCACCGAGCCCAACAGGACGCTGCCATCCACATCCTCCCTTGGCAGCTGCCCCTGTGTCCAGCAGCACGGCTGGAGACTCTCCTGATTTAATAAATTGAAGTTTATGGATCCATAACTGGGATATCCAGAATGGGAGCCAGATAACCTTCTTTCACTAGGAGTCTCAAGACCCTTGTAAGTCTTGGAAAAGCCCAGGTGTTGGCTCTTCTGTTTGTTTGATTGAGGAAAAGAAATTATTGTAAAAGGAGACGGGGCAGGTGGGGAAAACATCAGTCTCACTACAGATCCTGGGATTTGCTAATGTGGTGGCAGCTTTGCACAAAGCCTTTCAGAGCAAGACACCTGGGGAATCCAGGTCACTAACAGGCTGCTAAGATCTGGCATATCTGAATTATTTTGACAGATAGAGCATGTTTAATTTTTCGTGGAAGGACTGAGCAAGGCAGAAGCCTGAAATAAGTAGAAGTATTTTTCCCCCCCAGTATTTTCTCAAGGCACATTGCAAACTGTTCCCTCTGCAAAGTATAAAACCTGAGTCTAAGGTTTGCTCAACTGAACTGACCAGAGAACATATCACTCTCTGTCTCTTTCCAACACTAGACACTGCCAAAACTGGAAGTATGTATTTGCCAGAGGCAAACTGTTTGCAGCATTCAGCGATCAAGACTTCAGCTCCGTGGCTTCAACAAGCTTCAGCGAGACCTATCTGCCCATCAGCCCAAAATGTTTCTATCTGTTCTGACAAAAACAGTCATGCAATGAGAAAATGGAACTGGCAATTTTCCATATAAAACAAGAAAACTTCACAATTTTTTTCTCCCGTGCCTTAAATTCACAGTTTGGAAAGTTTTGTGCTCTCCATTGCTCATTTATCCACACTCTAGAGAGATTTTAGTGTCCTGCTAATATTTAAAGACAGTTTGTGAAAAAGTGGTGAGAATGTGCCTGTGTTTAAAGGCTGGAAAGTGGATCTGATATACAATATTACCTTTTAAATGGCAGCAGTTACCTGCAGACCCTCTGTGTTGGTAGTGGGCTGGCTTGCACATGAACAGCAAACCCCAAAGGCTCCTGGGCAACAATCCCACTCACTACAGCAGGACCTGGCACTGCAGTAAGTGCATTTAGCACATCTGTAGGTTTCTGTTTGTGCATGCTGGCTGCAGTTTGGTAACAGACACTCACATTATGTCCCTGAATCCAAGAAAAAATGCCTCCTGCTGACCAGTGTGCAGCCAAAGCAGTACCTGACTATGAGAAACATAAACTACATTTTATCAAAGTCATATCTCAGGCTACAAGGAGACCTCAAGGAGGCTCAAGCAATTAAAACTACCATTTCCATTCTCCACACTAAGATTAAACATAAGCTAAAATCACATTCTTCCTACTACTTTAGGCTGTTTGACCCTTCTGATTTCAAGCAATTTGACATGGATGGACATTAAGTTGTCATTTTACAGTGTCAGGAAAGAGATCACAATGCAGTTCCAAGCTACCAGTGGCATGTACCAGTGTGCTTAAAAATTGCAGTTCCCCAGTTCTTCAGGTAAGGAGTACCAGAGTAAAGTCCACTTTGGGGTCTGTTGGGTACTTGGAGGCTGCAAAGGTGGCAGATCCGTTTGTAATGAGGTGTGGTGGTAGAGAAAGGCTTATGAATAGGGAAAATTCCCAGGGTGGATTTCCTTCTATTCATCGTGCTCATAGAAATAGGCAACTGGAAGGGAGGATGTAGGAAGAGGAACTGGGGATGTAAGCAGTCACTTTTACCATGAAAGGACATTGGTTATTAGCTAGCTTGTATGCATTATGTGGATTGTTTTTACCTGACACTTCAGCTTCTCCCCATTCATAATTTACAGTGGAAATATGAAATCTGCCATCTTTAAAACAAATATAGTAACAACAGGTACTGGAAGTTGCTACTTAGGTGTGCATATGTAAATCACCTCCAAAACACTGCTGCTATTTGGAGAGTTTGATCTCCCATCAGTACACAAGCATCAGTTAACTTTGCCCCATTATTGTCACCACTCCACAAGATCTTCCCCAGTTGTTGCCTCAGTAAATCAGGGACCTCAAGCTGTGTTAAAAGAGAAAGGAGAGCACAAGCTGTGTGCTTTCCCTTAATAAATTTCACACTCCTGTTGTGAGTGCAGAGCTGCAGGGACCAGGGGCTGTGCTCACACTCCCTGAGTGTGCATCACCAGAGACCACAGCAGCAGGTTTGGCTTCCTTGCACGGTGGCTCCAGAGCTGGGATCAATCCCTGTTCCCTGTGACACTGCTGCAGTACAACAGGTCTCTAGTTTGACTTGAATATATGTGAACTTCTGAAAGGTGACTGCAGACCTGGCACTCTTGCACAGCCTTCTCCCCAGAGTCCCCGTGCAGCAAGGGAAGCAATCCTGGCTGCAAACACAGAACTGCGCCCTTCAGCTGGTAAGCACAAAAATCCCAAACATCAAACATCATGACCAGACAAAACCAGAATAATGGGATCTTACAGTAAGCCACAGAAACTAACAGGAAATTCAACCTGGACTACCATGAGCCTAAGGTATTAGCTTTCTTTTTTTCCTAAATTTTAACAAAAAATTAAGGGGAAGAAAATACTACAAATATGGTTTTCCCATTCACCGATTTGTGTGAATGCAATTATTCTTATAATGATAGAAATATGTGTGATCTATATCCTGCTTTCAAATGGAACAACTTACAGCCTACAGAGCAGCAAGTTTGTGAACAAGATTTTTCTAATTATCCCTGTGCAAAATCACAGGAAACATCACTCATGTCTGAATAAAGGTATCGCTGTAGGGTGAGTTCCAAGGAGAAAAGACATAGCCAGGAATATACCTATTTTGCCATCCTACACAAGCAAGATACATGCAAGAGTCCATGCAGCATTCATGATAAAGAAATGAAAAAAGAAAAAAATCAGCAGCTTTGATACTTTTCAGGTCAGACAGAATTACCAGACTCATTTGGTAGGCACCAACAGAGATCTGCCCTATCAAAACAAATGTTCAGAGCCTTCCCATCTTGTCTTTCCTTAGCAATTCATCTGCTTTCGGTATTAATGGCACTGTTAAAATGGAAATTTTTCCAGGAGAAAAATTGCCGTTGACAAATGGATCTGGAAGAACAGGACTGCTGCCTGCTCCTGTGTTGTGCTGCTAGCAGGAGATCTCTGTACAGATGCCTTGTAATTAGTCATCTGAAGACTTACAGCAATCACGTCACGCATATTGTTTGGCTGTAACTTCCACGTTCCATTTAATGACAAGTGTTATTAACTAGACAGCTGAAGACAGAACAAGTTCTTTGCCTCTTGGTTTTAAGCTGTAGTACAAGAGCATTTCTTTCATACCTGGCTGTAAATCAAGATCAATCTTAGACTCAATGCCTTTCCATCAGTATTACCTCATCTTACCTCAGTTTTAATACCAGCAGTATTGTTTTATATCTTTTTTTATAGTCCATTAATTTCAAAGTCCTATGGAACACTTTGCAGTAATTTTGTAGACTACATTAATTTCTCACAGCAATATCTAGGCTAGAGAATTGCAGATCCTCTCCACTGAGCAAAAAGTGATGTTTTTGCTACTTGGGTCTCACAGGATTTGTAGGATACTTTTCTCTCCTCTTTTTCAGCTTTTAACAGTGGCGCAGTTATGCAATGACCACAAGCAGAAGAAACAGGATGTACGTGTTCCTAAATTATGAGGTAGGTTTACCATTTACTAGATAACCAGCTAAATCCCAGTCTGACACTTCTTTTCTGCTAGATATTGTATTATATTTTTAATATCTCAGAACACTTAGTCCTGTGGTTTTACCAAACTACAGGTGGCATTCTGTCAAAAGGTATGCTTGGGGAATTAACAGCCTGAGGCAAAGCCTCCAATTAGGTCAAACCTGGAGACAAAAAGCTTTCAAATTCACAGAACAGTAAGAAACAATGGAATTTCAGTCTGAAAAAAGGGCATTTTTGTTCCAACAGCTGAAGTACACACTTACTCCTCCAAAGAATAACAGCTCCAGCCCCCCGTGTGTGGCTGCCCCGAACGCTGACACCAGCACCCTGATGTCTGCCAGCAGTGCCCTTCTGCTGACTGCCTGCACTGGGAAGTGATCTCTTACTGCATCCACAGCTCTCCCCTAGGCTTGGGGCAGGCACAACATTTAAAAGAGCAGTTTGAGGTTTCTCCTAAGTGGTATCAGAAACTGGAGCACAACTCTTAAGCAGGATGGAACAAGTGGGCAAGGAAAGAGATGTCCTGAATGGCTCCTCTCCTGCTCCTTTGATGTTCTCAGTCTTTCAGAAAATGAAACAATAAACAGGATATTGATTAATACAGACCCAAAAAACCAAGCCTCACTTAGAGAAAAAAGATAATCGATCTAGCGTGTCTCACAGAAAGTGGGTGTAGAGAGAAGTCTGTATAACAGCCAGAAGCAGAAATCTTTTGTAAGGCAGAGGAATGAATATTTAATTTGTTCCTGAGTACTTCATGTTATCCCACCACTTTCATCTTTACCAACCCAGCACCTCTGCTATTCTCAGTGTGCATCAGCTGGAATATGAACACAATTCATTGGAAAAATGCTGTTTGTACACACTTTTCTTCCTGCAGCAGGGAGATGACCAGCTCAGCATACAGCTCTTGCTCCTGTAATACCTGCTCTTTGAACATGGCTCTCAAACTGACCCAGGGACCTTTAAAGGGATTCTGCATGTCAGTGGTAGTATAAATCCCAAACCAAACGTAGATTCCAGTCCTGAAGCCCTCATTCTGTATAAAGCTGCCGAAAACTTGGCCTCAATGAAATAAATCATCAGTTGGACTCGATGATCTTAGGTCTTTTTCAACCTAAATGATTCAATGAATCTATAAATATTTTGGGACGCTGACTTCATCGGGGATGACATTTCACTCTTTGCTCCTTCATTATTACTAACTAAAGGAGTGAATTAAAAAATACACAGGAGTTGGAGAAATTCTCTCCACCAGAATATGCAACGCCCAAGTTACTTGGGTTTTAACCAGAGAACCTCTTGACTTGCTATAGATACCAGTTCCCCTCTATCCTAGCAGCAATGTTAATCACATATTCATCACTACAAATTGACAACATAAATGCTGTCTTATGCAAACAATGTTAGAGAAAATGGTGTTCTTGCTGCAGAAGTGAATTACACTGCCTTTTAAGCTTTCTACACATCTCAGTTTTATGTAAACTCTAATTTCTAAGCTTTTGTTCCGCCTTGAAAGGTCACACGGTTGAAAGCCATGAAGCATAGCATGTGTTCCCACTGATACTAAAATACTGTTTACTAAATCATGCATATAAATGTAAAGAAGAAACTGTTTGCAACCTACTGTGTTAATAAGAGATGATTTATGAGACAACACTATTCCAAGTATCAACATGTGGAATGTAAAGATCTGATCTCAATCACACAACGAGATTTTTTTTGGCTGTTTTTTGAAGCAAAGTCTCTGCATTGCCATGCAATCACACTAACTTCTGATGACACTGTATTTGACTGATTAAACTCTTAATCGTGCCAATGCTTAACTTCAGGAATACAAGTGGTCTTTTTAGATTTGAGCATATGATTGCACATTTGCAAGATCAGGATTTCATTTGCATATTCAAATTGCAAAACTGCATCTTCCCTTTGTCTGTGCAAGGCCAACTATAGCACTCCAAATGCTAAACAACCACCGTAGAGCTGGACAGTATTTTTAGCATCTCTGTGGTGCACTTCTATCTTTAGCTGCTGTGTTCACAAACAATCCCACAGGACACTGCATAGCTCACATAGCTCAGGCTCTTCACCACATTCCAACTTTTCTCCCAAAACATGGTGAAAGCGGAGTATAAAACAGATCAGTTCAGGACCTGTTAAAGTTTCCTAAGACGCATTTTCTTGAGCAGAGCAGAACTATTTTCAAGCACAAAACCAATAAAACCTCAGCACATTCTACTCTGGAGTGGTGATGGAGCTTGCTGTGACTTCCTCGGGGGAAAATACAGCTCTACACTCCAAGTTTGCACTGTGCAGATAAATCAAGTAGGACAGCAAAGGATTTCTGCATGTTGTTTCCTAGCAGGATGTGCCCATGGGTTCATGGCAAATTTCTGGTCAAAGCTTAACCCTGCAAGAGAAGTTAATAATTGAACTTGCCAAATCATCACAATTTCTAAATCCAACATGGCCTTGTTTTTACAAAGGGGCATATTAAACCAGTGAGCCATTTTATTAGACTCATGCTCATGTAACAAAAACATGTGTTAGCTCTTGAGTGCCAAGTACCATCCTGGAGGGTTACCAATCCCTGATACAGACTTTGTAGCCAGACTGCAGTTATCTGTCACAACAGAGGAGGTAGTTTGGAATACACAGGATGAAGCATGCTGCTCCACTTGGGAATACTTTACGTGGTCCTGCTCTCTTTGTAAAACTCTAGGGAGATGTACTGCAGCAGTGGAAAAAGAGCTTGAAACTTACTGCTGGCTGTGTTGGGATTATCTCATGGAAGCCTCCTGGATGGCTGGAGCTCCCTCCTCCATTCCCTATGGGAACTTTTGCAATGGGTGCAGCACCAACATGCAGCTGCAGCAGCTGGGTCAAGTCTGAGTGCATAGGAAATGCTTTTAGAGTCATCTGCATAAGGCATTTCAAAACTACAGGAATACCACAAAGAGAGAAAAGACTCATCGGGGGAACGGGAGTATTAATCAGATGATTGACCTTTGAAGCTTTGAATATGAAATGCTTTGCACACTGAGCTGGAGCTGCACATGGAGACAATAGCCTCCAATATCTTGATTTACAGAGGAAGTACTGATGGAATTCCATATATCCTGTTAATGGTAAAAGGAAGCCAATTATATAAAGGAACTATTTTTTTCATTAAGTGTCTTAGCTAAGCCTTGCAGACGAGCCTAGACACTTGGCTGCAATTTAATTTCAAGGGGACAAGACAACCTGAAAACCCTCAGAAAACCCTAGACCTTGTGAATGCTTCAAAAATGGGCTCCTCTTTTCCCCATTTCACTTATTTTCTCTCCCAATACTATGTGTCATCAAGCACTCTTATTAGAATTCTTTAAATTATAATGTACATTCCACACAAACTGTACTCATTCGCTTCCTCTACCCTGCCCCAGGTATGGCTGTATGTCTGGGAGGTGGCAGCTGAGGAACAGTACCAGGGCTAGGAGGGTGTCCCTTGGCTCTGCAGCAGCACCAGAGCAAGGCTGAAATGCACAGGAGGCAGTGGCCAGGCAGCAACATGTACCATGCACTGTGGCTGCACTACACCGTGTCTACAATATACATATGCTTTTTTTTTTTTGTTCTGGTCAGAGTTATTTTTTCTTTTTAAGCATAGCACAAGTTCAGTTCAGAGTATCACAGTTTTTTGTCTGACGTGTTCATATTACGCAACATCAGCACCAGGTTACGGAGAAAACCAAAAAACCCTGCAGGTACTTTGATTTTTTTCTGAGACCCTTCTTCAAGGACTTAAATTCTCAAATGAGTAGAGGCTTTCCCTCCACCCACAGAGCAAGGCTGACATCCCAGGTCATAGTCCTTGTCCTAGTAAGGGCTCCTTAACTGAGAAATGTGGGTTGCAAGACTTGGCCTTTACTAAGAAACAATGACACTACAGGAAAACTCACTGTATGCTTTTGAACATCAACACTTAATTACCCTTCTATTTTCTAATACAGACATGATGTCTGGAGTTGAACAAACACATTCTTGAAAGGTCAGAACACTTAAACTGTGTGTACCTAGTTTAGGATGAAAAAACCTGTTGCTGCTTTTAAGCTATGACATTTCAGTTTACCCACAAGAATTACACTACTTCCCCTAAAAGTTTTCAAGCTCGAGAACATGCTCTTCTCCCAGCGTCTGAAAGTGAAGGCAAAACTCTTTTTCTACATAAATTTATCACAGCTGCCACTGAATCCTGTGACTTACTGAGAATTCTGCCTTTCCTGTAAAAAGGGCTTGAGCCACCAGCAGATGCAGGGATGCCCTGTCCACTTTGAGGAGAGGAGCTGGCTTGGCCGGATGGAGCCAGTGGAGAGCTGCTGCCCAGGCCAGCACACACAGCCATTCACACCAAACTTTGCAAACCTGAATGAACAAATATGAATTCTCCTAAAGCACACAGCTGAAGGGCAGGTAGCTCTTCATTTTTTTCTGAAAGATGGGAGGAACTTCCTCTTTCAGCTATGGTTACATGGGTTAGTGAGGCTATAACTGCTGCAACCATCAGGAAATGACTGTCATGTCCGGATGGCACCATGGAGTGCTCCTGGGGAGCTGCAAGGACCTTGCAAACTGGGAGCAAAGTTTGGATTTCCTGGAAGTGTTCTCATCTGTCACTAAGCACCGTGTTGTGTCCACCTTCAACTTTCAGGGCACTCAAGCAATTGAAGGGGCACCAGTTTAACCCTAGCCCAGAGGGGGGAGGTCCACTTAATTTCAACAGAGCTGCTTGAGATCACTTCATCACTTCAGACCATGTTCCTTCCTGGGGCTCAGAGATCCCGAAGCCAAGGCCACACTGAGCTAGCTCTGGGACTAATTAGCACGGGTGGGCTCTGTGTTAATGCAACCCACCTGGCTGGGCCATGCTGGGACCTCAGCAGGACATTGCATGTGCTGTGCCCAGGTGGTCTCAGCAATCTCAAGCAGAATTGTACTGAGAGAAAGCCCCCCTGAAGACATCTTAGGCACAGTAAGATGACTGTCCTCTATAAGAAATGACAGCCCCTCAGGTGGAAGGAGCTGAACTCCAGCTGAGAAGCACTGGCTGACTGCAAACGCAACGGAGATTGAATAGGTGAGAGCCACTACAAAGTGGCTGAGGGTAACCATTTTATTTCACGTTGGCACGGAGGCCATCAAGTACTGCTCTGTAGAAGGAAATTAAACTTCTTCAAATGGACTAACTTAAGTACTTCCAAGTGTTTACCACAGCTGCAACCCCTCATCTCCATCCGTACCTATTCAAAGCTCTGCCAGGACCTTGACAGCATTTCCTGCATGCATCATGACCATCAATATGCATTTCACCAGTCTCCCATTCCCAAGTTCCTATAAGAGGGCCTACTCCTCCTCTGAAGCAAATTTTCAGCAGTGTCCCCCCTAGGGCCCAGCAGCACCACTGGTTCCTCACCACGGTGCATACTCATCCCACCCCTGTGGCTGCTCTGGAGGAAGAGAGCTCCAGTTCTTCTAAACTAACTTACTTCCTATTGAACTTGCTTGCAGAGACTGCTAAGAAATTGTACCTGGCTTCCTGTGCTTCAATCACTAGATTTACCAGACATGATGTAGGAAACGGGCAGGAAACACCAACCTCATGTGTGGCAGCAATTCTTCCCATCCCCTCCATGACACGTTTGAGTAGCACACCAAGACCTGACCTTGCACTTTTTAGTGCAGCCTTTCTTACACAATCATTTGAGTTAGATCTGGAGCCAAAAACAAATAGAAAGCCAAACACAATATTTTTTTTTTAATGATAAAGGCTTACACCCTGTTTTATACCTATTTGTACTCAAATCTAAAACATACTGTGCATTTTTAACTGCATGAATTTGGTAAGATCAACAAAAATTTAAAAAAACTCAACCTATTTTTTACTCCTTCTGATGCTGGTGTAAAAACTGTTAAAGAACTGTTATTATTTGGGCTCTATACAGACGTGAGAGGTCCTGATGCCCAAAAAAAAGGTGTACTATGGTTAAGCACATTTGTTAGGAGGTTTCAGCTGTTATATTTCTCCCTTTTACAGTCATCTTCACTTTGCTTCCATTTAAAAATCTAATCAGAAAATCAACACAGAATTAGTCTTTCACTGTGTTTCTTTGCACAATCATTTGGACAATGGATGTAAAATAGCACTGCTCTAACCTGGCAGCATTTTATATTTACTTTATCCAGGTGTAAATGACAGCCTAAAGAATAAGGAATTGTAATCAGATACAGCATGTCTTTCCTTAGTAAAACTACCTCTCTTTTCCTCTTGAGCACCTAAAGTCGAAATACAATTTCCCTCTTTTGTTTCCCCATTCATTATATACAAACAGGGACAGATAAATGTCAAGTGCATCTTTAAGGAAAAATGTACCACAATTTATCAGTCCTCCAATGCAAAAAAAAAAAAAATCTCATTGTTCTCAAATTTGAAATACTTTTTCTTAGTACACAACAAGACACCAGAAATAACACATGGGAGAAACGGGGTGACATGGGGGCAGACTGTTGATTTACGGAAGTTTCTGCTCCAGCTGCACCCTGCGTGTTCCCTTACACGGCGTTTCCTGGTTTCTGTGAGACAAATCTGCTCTGTAACAAGACAGACAGTAAGTCAGAAGTGTCAATACGAGCAACTCCCTGAAAACAAACTTTGCTCATTTACAATCCAGCGTTTCTAGTGTGGGCCCTGGAGCTGCACGGCGGGGAAGGAGCTCGCCAGGCTCCCGCGAGCGAGCTGGGCCCACAGCAAAGCAGGAGGCCCCGCTCCTCAACCCTGCCAAGGAAATGGGATTCCTGAGAAGAACGGTGAGCTGGCCAGAAGCTGTGTCACCAGGTTTGCTCACCAAGCACCTGTGCAAGATGAGATTCTGCTCGTCTCTGAGTGCCCCCACTCGCAGGGCTCAGGTGCTGCGGTGCCTCTCGGGATGGGGCCGGGACAGGAGGGCACCTTGGGCAGCTCTTGCACAACAACTCTGAAAACCACGGGCTCTTCAGGACTGCCCATTTCTATGCCAAAATGGGATTCCTAGACAGCTCTCACATTGCCGTGGTCTGGATCTCTCATTGACCCATTATAGTTTTGGGTTTTCTGAAAGAGGCCAAACTTTTTTTCCTCCTATAACGTGCAGAAGCTCATGGACTGAATGGGAAGGAAGGAGAATGAACCTCAAGTACATTTCCACTGTTTTCTAGTGATTTGTGCCTAACTCTAACATCAATCCAAGAACCAGGAGGAATTTCTATTACCCCTTAAAAACATGTATATCTCCATATAAGAAAACAGTGGCAGCCTTCACCAGCACATAGTAAGCTCCTGGCTTCTGAAGCACATGGCTGTCAAGCAACTAAACACTTTTCATAGAAACCTGGTCCATTAACAAGCTGAACCATCCAGCAGTCACGCAAGAACAGCAAACAACCCCAGGAAGAGCTGCTGTCTTTCCATGCTGAACAAAAAGCTATTTACAGTAAGCGAAATAATGCAGCTTCTAATAATGCTTTGCCTCCCTCTCCAATGCATGTGCACACAACTTTCCCTTGGATCCTGATGCAAATTTAAAGAAGCAAACCTTGCCCTTGTCTGTGCTCACCTGTTCCTGGGGGTTCCTTTGTGCAGATGCCCTCCCAGCACCCATTTTGCCACATTCCAGTGCCAACTGCAGATCTCATCGGGTCCAGGCTCTCCACTGCCCCATGCATCAAACACATTTCTGCTTGGGTATCTCAGTGCTCATCAGTAATATTTTTAAAAATAAAAGGACAACTTGGGCTTTTCCTCTGTGAAATCTGTCTTGAGGATATTCTATACTCAGAACAATCTGTATTCAGTTTTACAACTGGACCTGAGCTGGTGAAACCACTGGAAACTTTGCTGCTGATTTCAGTGGGCATTTCTCTGTGTATCCACTCACAGTTTGCTCTTTTGAGGATGAAATGATCTCCACATCTTTTACAACACCAGCACTTACCCTCACTTTCCGCATACCTGTACATCTAGACAAGAACAGAGATTTTATTGTTTCTGCACTCTCCATATTTGACTTCTTTCAAACCCCATGTGCAATACAAATAACTGCACTACACGGAAGAGAAAGTACATGTTTAACACAAACATTTATAATTCCAAAGCCTTAGACAACAATTGAGATAAACCCAGCATCAATGGCAGTACAAGCTGCGCTGTGTGATTCAAGGGGGGTCCTCAAGGTACAATTTGCATTTAATGCTTCTGCCATTAGCTCAGGCTTTAGGTGAAACAAAACACCCCACCTCATTAGGCAGTTGGAATAAAATGAAGGTGAGGTTTTCAACACTCCTACTTGGTGTGGGAAGAACCACGCTCACTTGACAGGAAAGGTGATGCTACGTCTCATGACAAAGATTAAATTTCTGTAATTTTTGTTTCTGAAAAGGGATCGACCCCCTTCTCCAACCCCCCCAGCCCCCCATTTTAAGTATGTTCCCAAAGGCATTCCTAACAACAGCAAATCTGTGTGCAATGCTCTCCTCAAATCTTTTGCCTTTCACATATAGGCCAGCTGCTCTCCAGACGCAGCACGGGGCTACAGAATTGGGCTGCTCTGATTTATAATGGAGGTGTTTAAAATAAGGCAATCTAATTATTGACTTGATAGCCCACAATGTCTGCAGTCAGCAAAATTTTAAAAATGCAAAATATTGACAGGAACAGACAAATACATAATGAGGGAGTTATTAAAATGCAAATTGCCTGCCTTCTGGTGCTCCTGTGGTGCATGGCACAGGACCCCAGAGCCTGCATCCCTCTAACTGTGCTGGTTAGGAGGGAGAAAAGAAACAGAGCTGGGGAAAAGGAACAGGCAGAGCTGTCATAGGCCAGTTGGATGGGACCCCACACCATGGGGGTGCCCCAAAGAAAGACAATGACTACATGGGAATGGAAGGCATTGCAAGAACAGGCAGCCCTGCACACGCTGGACTCCAGACTTTTCCAGGATTTCAGAAAGGTCCTGGAGCAGAGGGGAGCCCAACAACAACAGTTCAGTGCCACATCTATACATCTATTTTGGGGAAACAGCCAGAAGTGAAACTTTTTGAAAGTTGGTGAAACTTGGTATCAAAATGCATGAAAGGCATTGCATTAAGATTTATTAAAACAAAGAAGTCCAAAGAAAAGATGTAATGGAAATCCTCTACCTAACCTGCTCTGGGATGCTAACACCTGGCTTTATAGGTTGATATGTTCACAAGAAGTTCAGTGCCCTGATCCAGTTTGAGAAGTCCTAGCTGGAAGGTGAAATGGGGTATTGTTACAAGGCCTAGAATTCCTTCCCTTCTCATCTCTGCCCCCCAGTTTTTCTTCTCATTTAAATAGCCTTCTAATCCTGTGGACTGTCTGGTATATGCTTATTATTTTACCTTGCAGACACATTCCTTTAAGTCTGGGGGCTGTGTATGTGTCTAGATGTCTATAATAGAACAAGTAAAATAATACCATTCCCAGCTGGGCTGTATGATCTAAGCCCCCACCAGGAGAAAACATTGATGCATAATATAATTTCATGCAATGCATTTCAGTCATGTTAATATTGCTGTAACAACTTCTAAAAATTATGCCAATATAGACAGTGATACCTAATTAACAGGCAAATTCTAAGGGGGAGGTTAAATGCTAATTTTACACTGGCATTTAGCCTAAGAACTTCATTATGCCATCTTCTATTTTAAACTGTAGCCATCCCACCTTGTGCTGTGCTGCTGCCTGTTCTCAGCAGCATTGAGTGGAGCACAGTAATTCCTTGCAAGACAGACAAGGTCACAATGGCTGAGGCTGGGTACCTGCCTGAAACCAGGAGAAAAGCTGCTCCCTGCCCCCAGGAGCCTGCAGGGACTCTGAAGCTGAGATTTAGCCATGCTTGGAAGGGGGATTTTGTGCAGGGCATTAAAGTGATGGTTGGGACAGGGGGATGTAGGTACTCAGGGCTCCTGGAAAGGCATCGAAAGGAAAAGGACACTGCAGCAATACAATCCCCAGGGAATACTGGCCCTTTCCAGGACCTGGTTAGAGTGGCCGTGGGCAGTGTGGGGTCAGGCAGCCCAAGGTTGCTGAGCCTCCCACACCACTGGTGAGCAGCACTGACACAAGCCAGTTCTCCATCTCGTCCTTCAGATAAATAAAATCCAGAGTAGATGGAGCTTAAAACACACAGACAATGGTAAAGGTGCAGAAAAATATTGAAAAATACTACAGAATACTTGAACTTACACCCAGGGCTGAGATAAAGCTGTATTGGATTTGCAGAGACATTAGATGCCTCGTTAGCTGTGGACAGATGCACAACTGCCCAAATTTAAACTTCCTCCTTTCCCCAGCTCACCACAGTCATTACAAATCATGCGGCTGAATGAAAGCTGAAAAAGCACTACAACTTGGCAGTTTTGCTGTGGTGAGTCCAATAATAAATGAGGGACAAGGGGTGGCAGCACTGATAATCTTAATATCAAAAACACATTTTCTGCAAAGCAACCTACTATTGTTCATATGTAAAATACATCATGTTGCTAGGAGGGAACAAACTGTCCTGCAGTTTATAGACAGTAATTTTATTACAGATTCCCCCCGATTGTGACTCAAAACCCACACAATCCACACACCCTTTCTTTTTAATAAATGCACAAGAGACACAACATGGCTGGATTATGTTATGCCGCTCTAGACAGCGGTTTCAAGTGCAGAGTTGGAGGTATATATATTTCTACTGTGCAGCATCACACATAAATTATTAACAAAAGTTAAGGAATGAAAGCAGAGCAAAGCTTCATCTGCCCAACTAAAGTCAGTTCCTGAAACATGCTGAGCAGCATCCCCCTGTTCTCAAATCAAACGGGCTGGAGGCAGCACGGTACCCAGGAGCCCTGGTCCCCACAGCATCTCTTCCTGGTCTCCCCATCTTTCTCCCTGAAGCAATTAAAAAATCCTGAAGGCTTCTTGCCAAGCCAATTTTTCTCTCTCCCTCCCTCTGCAGTGACAGGGGCTAGGTGGGGTTTAGTTTTGTGAGCATTAGGCCTTTTTCCTAAAGCTGAAAATGTTTGTATAGATGCAAACAGCCTTGACCACGTGCAGGAAAATCTAGTGCATTGCTTATCAGTCGATTTGGCTTCACACCAAGAGTAACACACTGCTATAAAGGGCCAACACAGTGTGAAAAAGGAGCTGTTCTACTAGAATACACTCCGTTAATTCTGGTTGAACTGACATTCTCCTAGGACAAGAGCTCAAAACACATTTAGACTGTTGTACTAAGCGTGGCAGGGAATGGAGCAGCAGGCTGGTTTCTCTGATGTCACTAAACAAGAGGCGGACACCCCCCCGCCCCCCGAAAAATAAAAAAAATATCAATCTCTTGAGAATGCAAATGTGGGACAAACTCTCATAGCATCATCTTCCACCAAAACAAAATACCAAGTTTTAAACAAAAATCCCCGCCACCCTAGCAGGGAAAAAAACCCTGAAAAGTCAAAAATTCCAGCCTCGCTACACTTACTGTAATTGTCCTTTATAAGAAGAGCCCTCTAGTTATGTGAAATGACATTGCCTCGGCGCCCCGGGCTCCCCCGCTCCGCACAGGAAGGAAGCAGACACACATCTCTTTTAGAGCCGTTTCCTCTCTGCTCTATTAATTTCGGAGATTAAGCAAGCCACTCCTTTGTGGCATAACAGAGCAAGATAGAGCCATTGTGTTTGAGGAGAGTCCTGCTCACTGGCTTCCTACCTTTCAGCGGGGGGATGCATTAGCACTTTATTCTCAGATGAAACACCAGAAAACTTCTAGCAGCCCTAAAAAGCCCCTTATTCTTAAATTACAATTTCAGCACAGAAGAGGCCAGCAGCCCCATTCTTTTCCCTCCCCACTGATGTAGGTTTCAATGTCTCAGTGACACAGTTCAGGATGTGAAAAAAACAAACCAGTTGCATCAGATGAGGAATTCTCTTTTCAAGGGCCCTGAATCAACAGGATTTATTTAATCAGGATTATTTTGCCTGGACACACACATCCCACCTCCTTTCCCTCCCTGCCATGTTGAACCTGAAGCACTAAATTTACCATCGTTTTCTTCCTCTTCTTTTCTTCCTTTAAAAATTTATACACCCTTTTTGCTCTTTTGCCTGCACAAAATCCCTTCAGCTTGTACCAGATGCCTGATGACCTTTAATAAAACGGAGGCCATTGCCTCTCCATTTCAAAAACTAACAACACATCTCGTGTTGGAGCCTGGGATTACATGGGCAACCAAAGCAACCACCAGCTGACCAGAGCCTCAGCTGTTCCTAGTTTTTCTGATGGAAGAAGAGAGAAGCAGAAGATTCAGCCAACGCAGGGTAATTTGGGATCCTCACTCCAAGCCTGGGCTTCCACATTTCCTCCTAAAGCTTACTTAGATTTTTTATCCTCGGCTTTCCAGGTTTCCTTCCAGACTGTTAAGCAAACGAGGCTGGGAACACAGGACCCTTTTGGAGTCAGCGCCATAGGAAATGCCACTTTGTGGGGGCGCACAAAGCTGCAGAATCCTTGGGACATGTTCACATTTCTTACACTGTAAACACGGCCCTTGCTAAACAGAAATGCCATCAGCAGCGAACAGATATCTTCAGGGGGAGGGGGAAAAAAGATAACACACGCTCAGGGCTTTTGAGCAGCAGCAGCAGCAGGAGAAAGAGCGATCTCCTGGCTGGAGCAGGAGCGTGTGAGCCAGAACACTGTTTGTACTGTACCTTCCCTTGCAACACAGAGTCAGGAACACAAAACCCATCCAGATAAAACAATCTGCCTATTCAGCAGCTTTCTTTTCATGAGCTGCTTCATCTTTGCAGGCTGCCCCCCCCTTCCCCCTCCTCGCTTCCCAGTCGCCAACTGAAAACTTCAGAAAGAAAAGAAAAGGAGAAAGGAGTTGTTCAGACAAAGGGCTGATTCTCTGCGAGGGGAGGGCACCACACAGAAAACACGGTCACGGTGTTCTGGGCACAGTGCTGGCACGTTGCTCTGCCAGAAGTTGTAGGAGTCTGCTCCCCAGGCTCCGCTTCAGGTTTTGGGACCGTGCATTTAGAAAAAGGAGGGAGCTGTAGCTCCTGCAGCAGCAGCTCCTGGATGTGCTCTGGCCAGCGCTGCAGCTCGGAGTCCGCTCCTCTGCACCTTCTCCAGCAGCTGCATGGGGCGGGCTCCTCATAAGGTTTTGCCCAGCTATTGTCAATAGAAATCTTAACTCCATCCAGGGATTTTTTCCTTTGGGACATTCCCTTGAAAAAAACAGTTTGGGGCGGCTTTTTTTGGTTTTGGTGGTTTTGGTTTTTTGGTTGGTTTTTTTTTTTTTACTATTAAACAGAGACACTTTTCACGTGTATGAATGTAAATCACCAGTTCATATTGCAGAGGTGACTCAACAGCATTTAGATGCCAACATGTAGTTACTTCTGGATGGAGCAGGATGTGATTCAGCAACTACAGGCAAGTAGCAGTGTATTCATTTCATCTTCAAGACTCCTTTTTTTTCTTAATAAATTAAATTAAAATTCAGTTTATTAATTTTCACTTTGTTGGTTTTTTTTATTACAGTCATTATTGATCTAACATAACTCTTCTCTAATATTCAGAAAACCTATGAGGAATTGTAGTATTGCCACACATCAATAAGGCTAAAAATTGTCTGCTTGGCATCACATGTGGCTTAGCCTCTAGAAAGCTTTCTTCTACATTTTATCAAAATTTCACTCAAAATGCAGCCCCCACTACAGCTGTTTTACACCAACAGCTGGAAGCAGCTTCTCCAATGCTCTGTCCTCTTAGGACAGTGCCAGAGCAGGGCACATCAGGTGGTGGCTCCTGCTCCACGGGCAGAGTTTGGAGGATCACAGTCACCTTCCACCCACGTCCGTGCTGCTGAGAACAGCAGGGACGAGGTGATTGCAAAACACAGGTGAGATGTTTATTTTTACTGTGTTCTCTGTGAGGTACAGAAATGGCTGCACTGAACATATCAACCTACAAAGCTGAGCAGGAGAAGCCCTGGTTAGCAGTGATGATGCAGAGGGTGCACAGGGAGGCTGGGACAGGCCCAGTGCTTGGATGAGCTCCTCAGCATCTTCTCCTGAGCAGCTCTGAGTGCCTTCATCGAAAGAAGTGTTTACCTTTACACCGTGCTTTGCATCAAGGTTGGCAGGGCGGGAAGCAAACTACCTGAGCAGTCCTGGAAGATCTAAAAGGCAGGATTTATTCGTTTTAATACTAAAATATTAAAAAATCTACCCTGATCATAAACTCAGGAGCTTTGAGTCACTGGAGAGAGAGACAGGGATTTTTTAAAAAAATGTAATTTTGGAGTTTAGGGGCCCGGACTAAGTGACAATATTAAAATCATCAGTCACAGCAACCCTGTTTCCAACATACAAACCCTTTCTCACATCTTCTATACAGGCAAATCTTATTCACTTATTGCCTTTATGCCCAACCTGACTAAAGAAACAGATGTGCTCTTTGCCACCCACTTTGTGTCTGGCTGTACTTCCCTGTACCACTTCCAGGGATTAAGGGGAATTCGGTGACAGGGAAGGTCTGGACCAGGACTTTGCATTAGAGAGAATATCATGCTTGTTGACAGGTGTTTTGGTCCCCAGATCTGGAAAACAGCTCCCCATCTACTTACAGCTTACTGCAAAACAAATCTGCACCGGATTAGTTCAAACCATGAACTGAAGCAGTTTGTATAAGAACCCTTTTTCTAAAGTGCAATAATGGCCTATTAGCTTTCATTCAAATTGGCTCCTAATGGAGGTAAATAAAATGAAAAGGATTGTTTTCACCCTGCCTGCCTAAATCCCAGCACACACGAGCTGATGAGCAGTGTCACTACCTTGTTCAGACAAGACCAGAGTCCTCCTGATTTGAATTCTGCCCTCAACAGTTCACCTTTCAGATGTGTTAAATCTCAGCCCTGCCATGTAATAGTTACCTTCATATAGGGTAAAAGCAAAACACAATAAACACAAACAGGGCTCAGCACTCTACAGGCACTTTGGGGAAAAAAATGGGGAAAAAATTAAATTAACCGTAGGGCATAATTGCTTCAAAATCTGGTTGTTCAGAAAAAATTACCGGTGTTTCCTTGCACAAGGAAATATACTTCTAATCTTTGCAAGACACAAAACCAGGAGTAAGGAATTAAGCAATGAGCTAAAAATGGCTCAACTCTGAAAGCAGATTGCAAAGCGAAGGGGAAAACTCCCAGGGAAAGCCGAGAATAAGGTTTCTTAATCTTACACTGAAGGGTCATAAATGTGCAGGCTCAATACCTCACAACCCTTTTTGAGTAAATAAAGGTTTAAAACGTTCTTTCTTTAGCGTGACTGAATTCCTTTCCAGTGTGACCTCAACATGCCATTCCTCTGTCTTTATCTGCCGACACAGCAGAGCTGTTGACCTTTCACCACTGACCTGAGCAATCAATAAACAGCCCACAAACTCTCTGCACAGAAATGCTCCACCGACGAGTTCCTCCCTTGCTCTCTCCCGTTCCTGAACTTTTCCTCAGGCCCTCGGCTGTGCGTCAGTGTGACTTAACAAACAACACAGGGCTCAGAAATACATTTTCTTGGGCATTTCCTATCCAAACATATTAAACCTGTAAGTGGTTTTACTGTTGTTTGCAGTGCCACAAGCTGCTTTCATGTTACTGTAGGATCTACAAGATTCCTGCCTCATGCTAAGCATTTTGTGTTGACTTCCAAGGACAGAATCCAAACTCAAAATAACTCAAATATGCTCAAACTGCTGGAGAGTAGGATAACAAATTAAAAAAAAAAAAAAATTCTTGTTAAAGACTTGCCCAAACACCAATTGCCAAAGTTTCACCTTACAGAACATCATTAAACAAAAAAAATTAACACAGTCAGTTACAGATGCCTGGAATAGGAAGAGGAATTAAGGCAGGTCAGAAAATACTAGTGTTACTATGGGTGTCTCTCAGATGAGTTCAATGCTATAAATTCTGTTGTACTGTCACATTACATGGAAAAGAATCGAATGCAACTTTTCTATCAATATGATTTATGAAATTCTGACTCAGAGCCATATTTTAAAGGTGTTACAAAATGGGGAACCAGTCAAGTGCTGCAATATGTTTTACTGGGGTACAGAAGAGAGAACAATCATTCCCTGCAGTGCTTAGAGCAAACACACCAGAGCATTGATCGAGATCTGAGAAGCCAAAAGAATGAAAACTATCAGAGATCAGACATAAGCAGAAATGAAACTAATTAGCCCATAGAGTCTTTATCAAATTGAGTGAACACAAAGGTAAAGCAGAGCTGCAAGTACTGAAAAAGGACTTAAGATTATTAAAACGGAAAGAAAAACAGTTTGAAGAGCTTATTCCCATGACAACTAAAATGCTTAATGGAGATGGAGTTTCTCTACATCTCTACATATACATACACTCATCTATATAAACTTCTTAGTCTATATATATTTTTATAGATATAAAATCTAAGGAAGAGCTTGCAATGGCTCTTAAAACATTAATAATATTTGCTGATCCAAGATGCCTAAAGTTTCAAAACCTAAAAAACCTGCTAAAATTTGCTTGAACTGCTACTTGCTTGTATGCTCCACATACTCCAGGAGATGGACTTTTTGTTCCTCCCCCCCCCCCAATTTAAAAAAATATTGGTAGCATGATTACAACTGTTTTTTAAATTGTTGTCTTACATTAATAATGTAAATCAGTCCTAAGTGAAGGATAACATGGTGTTCTTTTATATAGATTTTTTTTCAGTCTCTCTAACTTGAAAGTATGGTCACTGGGCATTGTTACAACCCACTAATGACAAAGATTAGGTCTTTGAAGGGCAGTGGCAGAAAAATTTTAATAAAAGTGATAAAGTGATTAACCTGCTCATTGCAGAAAGGAGTGTTTGCATTATTGCCTGCACTGCAGAGAGCCGCAATGTGTGCAGCAGCCCTGGGTTATTTATTTATCCTTCATATAAACAAGCAGGAGTGGTTCAAATAGCAGTATTTAACAGATTGCCTTGATGGATCAATACAATATTCCACTGAAATTAAACTTCAAGCAGACAAGAGCTATCAAAGCCTTTAAATAAAAAGAAAAAAACAACCCTTGGCCTTCTTTTAATATCTAAGTCCAGATCTTACAGGCTGATCCCCCAGCAGGATTTCATGGGTAGGAGCCCCTGCATTTCCCCTGGGCTGTTTCATGCCTGGCCAGGGTGCCTGAGAGCTGCTGAGGCTCTGTGAGAGCACAGGAGCCGCCTGCACCGAGCCCCAGGGATTTCTGAGGCATCTGCAAATAACCTGGTGGAGGGAAAGAAAACCCTCTTCAGATTTCTACACATTACAGCTATTTCTCAGGGTAAGAGTGGGAGTCAAACCTCCTGTTTGGGACTGCTTAAATAAACTGGCACAGATTTCTAGCAGGGCACGTCCCTTGCGTGGTTGGTGGGTGCAGGATGCTGGCTCAGGAAGGAAGTGGTGTGACTCTGCTGGACGAGGCACACAGAAAACCAGGAGCCCTTGGCTGCCAGCCATGCTCCTCACCTGACTCACTGTGACTGCATCACCCCACAGTGCTGCACACTCACAGTGCTCTGACAAGAGGGACGAACTGGAAATAATATGGAAGAAAATGCAAGCCCACCTTCCTTTTTTTTTTGCCTCTCAGGATGTACAGAAAGCCCTTGAGATCCCAGCATTCTCCAGGTCAAAGCTATGTGGGAATACCTGAGCTGTGCTGGGTTTTTGGATTTAGTTTATTGTTCTTTTAATTTTCTTCCTTTTCTTTTTTTCCTTTTAATCTAGATGGAATGAATTGAAAGTGCTGCTTAAGAAGAAAATAAGAATGTAAAACTGGAGAAGCACGATAAGTAGGTATATTAATAAACAGGCTTCTAATTTCTTATCTTTGATGGTATTCAGTACTATTTTAAATATTCTCAAAAGAATCACAAATATACAGAAGGTCATATATAAAATCCCTGATGAAGCAATTTAATGCTAAATTAAAGCTGAAACTAGGTAAGCCCAACTCTTGGGATCTTGGGTATTTTCAAAGACTAGAATAGAATCAACACTACCCAAGAATACAGTGTGTTTTTCAGATTTTTAAATATTTATTTCCTAAATTAAATAGAGCAGGTTTAGCTGGTTCTTACAGCTTAGCAGGAAACAATTTAATTTCCAAGCCAATTGTATATTGACAGTTGGCAACAATGGGTTTACTTTATAAAAAGAGAATGGGAAAATAGTTGTGCATTTCTGAAACACTTCCAGAGAATTTCCTTTGAGAACACATTGAGTGAAAAGTATACAAACAGGCATTAAACATGAGTGTAATTTAATAAATATCCACTCAGCTATATGGTGTGATAAATAGGTAATAAGAACGTAATACGGGCATTTAGCTTTCAGCTTCCAAAGGAGCTGGAAGCTAAAACAATAATACTTTCATTAGACTCTCCTGCCTGGCATCAAGAGCCAATTTCCACCTATTAATATGGATTTCTATTACCTGCCTTGTGAATACTGTTAACCCATTTATCAAGCAAGAAGCCGTACTTTTGTCACTTATTACAAGCAGAAGGGGAGCAGAAGGATTGCTAAACCATGTCACATTAGAGCATCAGATTAAATCATTTGACCTAGAAGATATTCCACTTACATTTAAAAAGGAAAAAAAAAACCCATGCAGCCCTACTCATCTTGCATGCAGTAAGACCTCTTTCAGGACCAAACCTTTCCTTGTGGTGTCAGGAGGGGGAAAAAAAAAAGAAAAAAAAAAATCAGTCTGCAGACTAATTGTAAACTGGGTGCATGTGTAATTAAACATGCCTCATTGGTTCTCTTGATCTGTCAATAGTGGGTAGGAGGAGGTTGATTTAAGCTAAACGACTCAAGTCTTATGAACATTTGTCCCTTTCTGTGTCCTCTAAGCAAAGCATCATTGAACAGAACCACAGCCAAATATGAGGAGCTTGGAATTAAACGTTTATTGTTCAGATTACAGTGGTGCCCAAAACACTGGGCAGTTTTGTAAGTGCAGAGGGAGGTGCTGGGACAGGTCCCTTTCCCAGCTCCTGATTTCCACCAAGAGCACACGTCCCCCCACCCTGGGCACAGTCCCTCTCCTGCTCCCCTCCCCCTGCAGCCGTGGAGATGAATGGAGGGAGGACGGTGCTATCGCAGAGATGACAGGCACACAGCTATTAATCACATGTTTGTTGCTAAACACACTAAATTCCCACTTTCCCACAGCGCCGAGGTCTCCTTGTCCTCACAGCCGGCTCTCGGCGGCAGTGAGCAGCACTCAGCAGCTAATGGGTCCAAATGAGCATTTAGCTTTAGCCCCCTCGTACCTCCCTGCTCCACCGCTCACCTCTCAGAGGGTATCAAGACTATACATTTTTTTCTTGCTATTCACGCTGGATCACATTATAAAACAAGTCTGCTTCCATGCCTCTGATAAAAGCTCCACAACATGCACCTCACCCACTTTCTCTGGAGCAATGACCCAGGAGCAGTACTTGTATTCCTCCCACTCTACACAGCTCAGCTACAGATGCCAAAAATACTTAAGACCTCAATCCACAAGGGATATATACAGGATCTGGGAAAGCCACAGAATGCGAGCAAAGTTTCTGAAGTTATAATACCTCAAATTTTCTGCTCCCTGTTCAGTAGAGTCATCGAAGATATTGAAATTGAACTGGGATGTCTCAACTTTCCTTGCCTCATTCCCTACTGCTGAAAGACCACAAACTTGGTCACTTGACTTCAACCGCTTGGTGCTCGGTTACCCCCCTCACCTGGCTATTCTTGTTTCAATTCTATTTTGTCAAACGACTGAAGTCTCTCCCTCTGTGTATGGTTTTATAAGAGTTCCATACAACTTCCACTCCTGGAATAGCAGAGACCTTCCAGCACATGTTCCAGTGGGGCCAAGGGACCTCCAGAACTCCCACGGAGAAAAGAACATTTGTCTCTTCCTTCCCTGAAATCTCACAGTGATCTTTAAGTTAGTGAGTTACTCAGAAGTCATTGAGCAATCAGGCTGCTCATTATACTCCTCAATAAAATTATTACCACAAGTAATTCTCAGTGCAGTACTACAGGTTAGCCAATCTTACATCCTCTTCAAAAGACTGGAAGAAGTTCTGCACCTTTGTGAAACAGATTTTTAATTCCTCTCATACTCTCAGGTAGTAGTTTTATCTCATATTTTACCATTTTGCACACTGCAAGTTCACCCATACCCATTTATTTCTCAGTGGTCCTTTAATCCTTTCCTGTTCACGCTGCAGCTCAGCACAAGGACGGGGGTATCTCTATAAGCTCAGGAGGCTCTATCAATATGCATGCATGGTGCAAGGCAGAAACATATTTCTGCTGAAGAAGAATCAGAAGTTGGGGTCAGACATTTTATATTTTAGCCAGATTTTGATAAGACATATTAGGAATTCATAGGGCTTTTATCATTTTCAACAGCAAGAGGATTAGACCCTACACTGACAAGAGCAAGAACATCAATTGTTAGAAGAAATATGTGCCACACTGAAATACAGTAAAGCACCTGAAAGACAAAATGTATTGTCTGATAAAAACACTCTAAGCACTTTCAAATTCAACCCAGTGATGACTTGCCGAGTCAGTGCTTCATTTGTCTGGTAGAGTCAAAATTACAATGACTTCTGTTCCAACACTCAAAAATGCAACAGACGTGCAAAGGGAAGCCAGGATTTAAACCATGGCCTCACACAACAGCAAGGATTCAAACTATGCATAATATACTGATGCTTAGGCCATAGGGAAGAAAGGAACGGTAAGAATCTTTATTTGGATTCTAAAATTTTATGCAGCAAGATTGCTATGTTGACAAAAAGACCAAAGAAAAATTTTTTTAAACCCATATTCAGGAAAAGGTAAAGATAATGATTCAAAAAGCCCTAATCTCCTTCCACTCTGAAGAAAGATCCCAAAACCAAAAAGAATCTCAGTTTCATCCTTCTTCCCCCTAAAATATTCAGAGCGCTGCAAATGTGTTACAAACTAAATGACTTTTTGTACAGAACTTCTAAAACCCTTGACTTTTAATAAGGTCGTGCATCATTTGATTTTAATTACAGATTTTTTTTTATCCCTTAAATTTGACTAAAAATGATGTGATTTACAAAGCAAACAAGCCAGTTAAACAAAGCTAATTAAATTCACTAGAGACAGCCTTGCTTTTCCCCTCAGTGAGTGTTTATTTCAGCTCCCAGTGCTCTGATAGCTCCTGACAGCTTGCTGGGACACAAGAAAGAAGTAGGTCAGGGTAAGCTGGAATCAGCAACAGAGGATCCCATTAGACAGGCTTGTAGGGTAATACGGAGATCGAGGAAGTGTGTGATGTAGTGACAGTGTTAGAGACACATAACAAACAGCCTGAGGACAGCCTCCAGCAGAACCGGTACATTTATCTTCTCTGTGTTATAATGACCCCTCACACGGCTTACCCAGTCCGTGATTTCTCGAACACGAGGTGCTGCGCGGAGCCCGTGACAGCAGCGCGCTCCGGCCGGGCCCGCAGCGAGCCCCGCGCTGGGCAGGAGCCGCCGCTCCCGGCCAGGGCCACCCCCGCTCGGGGGCTGGGATCCCCGCCTGGGAGCTCACTGCGCACGGAGATCGAAGGACAAGAACACCGGTTTCTCCTAAGCAGCTCCTATAACATTGTACTGATGGTGGTGGTGGCAGCGCCTACACGGGATGTGGAAATAGCGAGCACCCCAAAGTGGCAAGGAAAGCCCCGGTGGCAGCTGGGGAGTGCAGCAAAACCGTGTGAGGGGCACAAAGGATGCCTGCTCCCCACTGAGCTGCTGCCCGGGGGCTCCTGGGGAAGCAGCACCCAGTCCTTTTGTGCCATCGGATGAGGCAGGAGGGCTTTGGGTTTGTCTTCCCATCCTGGAGCACCTCTGCCCTCGGGAGCAGCGACTGGCAGGGACGAGAGGCTGAGAGAGCTGTGCCTTCTGCTGGTTCTCCCAGCTGGGTTTGCTGTGCGATGAAGAAACATCAGCAGAGCCAGGGAGGAGAACATAATCAAAAAGACCAAAGAGATCCATGTCAAATATAAAATGCTCTATGTACCACTGTATTAGATGATTTAATGTAAGGTGTATTTCTATGTGTATATACCCAAATACTTGCTAATGCAACTCTTCCTTCCTGAGGAAAAGTATAAAAGTATTTTGTTTAAGTGCCTGGGCATAAGAGCAGAAAACACACCACCATAAACTCTGCAGTTTTAATATTAAGTCAGAGGCAAGTGGAAAAGCAGAGCTCTAACTCCCCTTGTCCTTGTGACTAGTGCTCACACCATTAAGAGTTCAAAGTCTCCCCACCATCTCTGTGTGCATACACCAAACATTTAAATTATGAGAGTCCATTTCTCAGGCTCACACACAGCCAGAGAGATTCTCCCCAAACCCAAACTGTGTGGCTCACATTAAAAGCAGAGCACAAGCGTATGCTGTCTCAGAAAATAGGTACCTTTGACAGGAACAATTTGAATCGCCATGGGCATAAACAAACACAAATGGAGAATGCTGTTTTATTTTGTTCAGAGCTCAATACATTCACTCTGCTCAGAGATGTCTCCAGCATCCACTTTACTTGAAGTGCCTAAGCGACTTGGTTTGCAGCAGCAATGGGGGTCATCCTAATAAAACAGGAGCTTCATTTTTCTCACTCCGATTTCATTTTCCCGTTTACTCAGTAAGAGTGCATCATGCTCAGCATTTAGCCCCTTCTTTGTTTCTCATTACAACCTTTCTGCAGCACAATCCCCATCCTGCAGCAGCCGTGCTTCCTGTTCTTCAGGGGGTCACACTGTGTGGTCACTTGCACCCACCCATTTTATGACACCACACATCCCTTTCCTGCAATTTTTCCTTAAGCAGACAGTTCCACTGACTTCCCAGAGGTTTGGACTGAGTGACGCCTATTTGCTCCACCCCTGAGCATCGAGGTAAATCCCAACCTAGTTCAATGTCCTAAAGAAAAACACGCGTGTCCTAACGAAAATATGCATTCGGACTAAAAGCATTAAAATAAAGGAAGACAATGAGAATAATCAGAGCAGCATTGCCTGCAAGGAAGGAAGGAAGCTTTTAATAGCACTAAAATATAAAATTGATTTGTACACATATTTGATAAAAATCAATACAATTAGCAAGTAACTGAATACTAGAAAGGGAAATTGATTGCTCGAGGGCCCAGAGGACTCAGGGCAATCAGTCCATTCTTCTAGCTCCTCCACTCTTAATAAAAATTTACTTTTTCATAATCCTGCCTGAACTCTTTGCCCATTAATAATGCCGCTAAATAGCTCTTCTTTTAGCACTATTATTGCAGACCTGCTTGAATTACATTTGGAGGCAGTTTCGAGTGGCATGTCCTGGCCATTTTGCTATCTGCAGCACAAACCTCCGAGCAAGAGCATAAAAGAATACGGGCTAATGAACGGCAGTGCAGGCACACTTGAGAAGAGCTTATAAATTTAAGTACCAAAGTTTAAATAAACGGATTACCATAGAATTGATTTGCTACATCAATTTGGTCAGCTTTTGCTGATACATCATTCCTGCCTCAAAGGAGAAGCGCCACCGGTTTGAAACAACTAATTAAGCATTTTGAACCATGGCCTTACAAGGGGAGTGGGGCTGCACTGCTCTGCTCTCCTGCCTCCCTTCTCTCACCCAGAGACTCCTCACTGCAGCATTAAAATCGTTACTCCACATGAAACAGGAGGCTCAATTTACAGTCAAATCTAGACAAAATGAAGTGGCTTCTACAGGCACCATCTCTGAGTGGATTTCAGTTTCAGGCAAGGGCATCTTCTCTTTCTTCTTTAAAGTGGGACTGGAGGAACCAAAAGGCAATTGCTTTTCCCCACACAGGAGGGAGGAGCCTCCCAGGTGAGGGTTTCCATTACAGTCAACCAGCTGCACAACCAGATTGAGGACGCACACAACTCGGATGCATCTACAAAGGAGGTTTCTCTTTCAAAAGACCAGATTCCCTCTCAGACAAGAACTTTCTCAGATATTAAGCTCTGTCCACTGACTCATCTTGATAGGAAACTGTTTAAACCAAAAACTACCTTTGGGCCCTCAGCAGGTTCCCTGCCAGTCTGCAGTTCAGGCTGACATGGCCTTTGCTGCAAACCAGGGCCCTGATTTGGCAATAAACTTCAGTGTATACTTCAATAGAGCTCCATGAATAGCCCTATCCAAACTAAAGGTAAACAAATAATTTTTCCATATTAATGAGACCACTTGCATGCTTAAAACTCAACAATATAATTTAAGCACTTTCTAATGCAGAAAGTCATTGAATTGAGTAAAATCGTATATGGATCTCATCATAGTCACTTTTATAGCAGGGATCTCAACACACACTTATTTCTCCAGTGGTCCAACCAGACCAATGACTAAACTGGGCCATTATATCAGCCTAAGAAAAGGTCCATGGATGCTTTGCAACTCAAGTGGCAACCTTTGGGGATGCCTCTGTAAGGAGGCAGGGAGGAGAACAGCCTGGCAGGGCACAAGCCTAAGTGATGCCTCACTGAATTCTTATGATGTTCTTACTCCAAAGTTTGTCCTGCTGCTTCTTCCTACCAAGAACAGGCATTAGTCTGGACACAGAAATAGAAACCTGAAATTACACAGTTTCAGTGCTGGCCTTCTTTGTAACCATGACCAAACTACTTTAATCTCTTTGCTTCCGTTTCCCTGCCTTTATTAATAAAGCCGAGGGAGTAAAACTTACTGCACCTAACTCATACATTTTTTGCAAAGATGAAATGCTTGTTCTCTGTAAAGTACTTGGAAGATGAAAGACATCAAGTAAATATTAATCATAGTCACCGCACCTACCAACAGGATCTTCAGTATGCTGATTTGGATCCGTGCTTGAAGAGGCTTTCTTTGTGCAATTCAGGAACTATGCTTTCTTGGAGTAGTAGAGCTGAATTAAAGCTAATCAGGAATTCCCATGTTAATCGGCCTTCTAGCATTCAGAAGATCATAAGAAGGATGATGCTTCCATTTCAAAAGACAGCACAGTGCCACAGAATGAATTACATCAAACTGGCTGAAGCCCATTTACAGCATGGTCATGGAGGAAACTATTGGAGTTCATCCACCGACATTCATCTCGGGGCATACACACTTGTAAATCAGCTCCTATTCAGTAATGAAATGTCGAGTGACTCATTCTTTCTACATTTGAAAAAGCTCTCAGAGAGAACCAAAGAGTCTTTTACTTTCCTGTCTGCCTTTATAAACACTGAATTACATCTCCTTACTTCGGGGAAGCTACAATGCTTCAGAACCAGCTGTAAAAGAGAACATTACCGTCTTTGGTTCACAGAATCCAAGGCCACCTTAAGATCCCAAATTGCTGTTGAAGGAGATTTGGGAAGATGTTTAATTAGCAGCTCAGATGATCTTGTGAACCAGCTCCCCGTGCACAGCAAGGTGCACTGGTCTCACGCAGACATGCCCACGAGGCTGGCCCGGGGAAGGCTGGCCCAGGGAAAGCTGGCCTGGGGCAGGCTGGCAATGCTGCCCTGGGCACTTCTGCCGTCCCATTTGGGTCAGGTGCCAGACTATTTACTTAATGTCTTAAGCAACTTCTGCAGCTCACACTGAGCTCATGCAGCCATCGCTGTCCTGCCGCAGTGAGCTGCAGGTTGGCCAGGTGAAAGCTGCCCTCACTGTTCCTGCCTGAACAGCGAACTCACGAAACGAGGACAGCAAGGCAGTCATGCCTTGAGTTCTGCCCCAGTGTTAGCAGAAGGGGCAGATCCAAGGGGCACATCCCACAGCCGCACAGGGAACAGCAGCTGTGCGATACCTGGGCTGCCCCAGCACTGCGCTCGCCCAAAGAAAAATCCTTCTGACAAAACAGACCCAAGCAAGCCATGCCTGCGATCACAGGGAGTGTGCAGCCCCAGCACCGTGCTGCCCCAGCTCTGCCTGCCTCTGGAGAGGCGACACTGCGTCAGATCCCGGGAGCAGAGCAATCACAACAAAGTCATGACAGGAAGAGTAAAGGGAAAAACAAGGGTTGCAAACTTAAAAGAGACAACAGAATAAAGAAAAGCAGTGCCTGGAAGTCAGTGTCCAAGGAGCACAGAACAAGTTTGCACACAGGAAGCACTTACTGCTTGAATGGAAGTCGTAGGAGATGCTGGGCCTTGTGGACCAGGCACGCGAGGGATTCCAGCCCTGCTGAGGCAGTTCTGGACCTGCTGTGCCTCCACCATCTCCCGATACCTGCCCAGTTCCCTCAGCTCTCCTGTCTCCTTGGCTTTGCCCTCCCTTTGGTCCCAGCCCGTCCCGGCTCTCTCTCCCCTACCATTGCCTCCTCGTACTTTGGCCCTCTTCAGCTCGGCGCCCCGAGCTCTCTGTTTCTCCATGTGAGGCTGCAGCAGCGCCGCCGGGCCGGCCGGGCCAGCCGGGGCCGCAGGGATCCCCTGCTCCCGGGATCCAGCAGGGCGAGCGCACAAACAAACCAGCTGCACGACCGACACAGCTATGCTCCGAAAGGAAATGACCACTGGATGTTATTGCATAACCCCTCTGAATAATGAACGTGTATTTCTTGAAAATACATGCCACCTAATCCCCTTGGCATTGCAAACATGTACCACAGGATGGTAATTTAAGTTAATCAAGCCCTAAGCTCCACGCAAAGTTTTAACAGTTTGCTTCACTACGGTTTGGGGAGCAGATGGCAAAGCACTCAATGGCTCATTTTCTGCCATTCTTTTACAAAAGGCTGTACATTTTTCTGTTCCAGGCATGAACGCCAACAAATGGACGTTTGCTGGACTAGCTGGCCACTGAATACCCTGAAATAACACACACGTAGATGCTCCACAGGGAGGTCTTGTGGGCAGCCAGAATTGGTCATTTCCTGGCTAGTTTGCCATTACTGCCATTCTTAGATATGATAAAATTAAAGCTACAGGCTGGCATAAGACTCTTTGTAATTAATCCAGGTCTTATCTGCAGAAGTACCCACATCCACAGTCTGTTCCATGCAGACAAGTAGTCGGGGTTTTCTTACTTGACACTGTTGCTGTAGCTCACACTATGTACACTGTCTTCCAAATGACTCTGGACTGTACCTAGCCTGGCACGTGGGCACCAGAAACCAGTCTGAGGGTATCATTTGGATTTCAAACCACCTCTGTGGACAGTCACTGAAATGCTCTATTTCTGGTTAGGTTGTGGGATGCTGGGCTGAGGGAGAGAAGAACTGTCAAGGGGAAAACAGAAATTTGTAGACAACATCTAAGGCCAAAATGATTTTAAAGAAAGGGCAATTCAGATTGCCTAAGTCAGGCTTTTTCTAGGTATGTAGAGAGAATGGGAAGCGAGGGGGTGAGCAATAAATAGATCATCCTGAGACATTCAACATTTTCATAATTTATAACCAGCAGAAAACACGTTTCTGCTTCAAAACAGAGAGCTCAGGCTCCAGCAGGCAGTCAGTGGTGGTGTGAACGGGGGATGTACTTACACTAATTGCCTGGGCCATCGCCACAGCTGCCCCAAGCATTTCTGGAAGTACCATTCCTACAGCAGCACTGAGCAGAAACGCTTCACGTTTATTAACTTGTTTGGTTTTGATTGTTGGATTGGCTCCCCATTCCCAAGGCTCTCAGATTTATTCTTTTAGCTTAACACTACAAAGTAATCAAATCACTCAGTTACAGCTGACAGACTCTGGGAGCCCTGAAGGGGAGGGGAGAGCAGCATCAGAAGAAACATACACAGTTTTTCTTACATCCTTCACACTTGCCCTAAACTTCAGATTTGACTCATCTACATCTCTGGAATTCAAGAATATTGAACTTTAACTGACATGGGAAGTTATTTGAAGATGCAGGACTTTCACTTGAAATTAAGTCTGATCTCCCTCCTGGGATCAGGGACCAAGATTCACGTCTCGTAAGTACTGAAAAGCCCAAATGCACTCTCACTCTGCTTCAAGTCAAACACAAGTGTTGCTGTAACCAAGAAAACATCTTTCCAGTGCTATGTAAATTCAAACCAAACAATCCATACCTAGCAAGGGGAGATGAGATGGAAGATTCAAACATGCCTTTGTGCCCTTCCATCAAATGTGTAGAATAGGTAAGCACAGGAAGACAAAAGAGATGGCTCAGAGAGTCGAGATTAATATGGAAATGGAGAAAAAGGGCATGCCTTGGGCTGGATTTTGTCTGTGTCTCTTCAATACAATTTATTTTCAGCTTTATGCAATGCAGTATTAGAAAATGCTTAGCACATAACCCTTGATGTGGAAGACAAAGAGAATTTTTTTGATTTAGACAAATTCCAATGTCCTTGTCTAATGTTACCCAATGCAAAATTAGAAAGAAATTAGTGCTTGCTTGGTCATGTGTTTTTAAAAATAATTTGAATGACCCACTGCTTAAAGTATGGACAGGGTCCTCTGTTATTAAAATTCAAACAAAGTCTGTACTCAAACTGACAGGGCAGAGCTTGAAGAAAATCCCCCAATGGGTTTCTTTAATCGAGAAAAACAAACAAAAAATATCATGAAGCCTGTGAACAAACAGTCTTACAGAGTTTGGACTTAATACACCAACAATGTCAGGCATTTCAATGCAGTAGCATCAAAACTAGATATTTACTGCTTGGTAGTGAGTAACCCTTTGAAAAGGGAGGAACAAAAATTCCTTTTTAATGAGTCACCCTTTGACAGTCAGAGATCAAAACCTTTTGCCTGTATTTCTGCCTAGAAGATTGTATAAACTTGGGTTTTTCTCAATCTCTGTGACTTTATTTAAATCAACACAAATAATTAAGAAAATAAGTAAGTTAAGGTAACAGAAAAAGTGAAGTCCTTAAAAGTACCTAACCATCAGCATGACTTACTGGGTTACTGAACTATCAGATACATTCAGAAATTATTTCCTTATATAAACCTGGACTTGTGAAAATCCTAGTAAGATTTTAAGTAGTCAAAGCAAAGTGAGATTATACTCAGTATCCATCCTGATAACCAGATGAAATGAGTGATACATAATCATTCTTAAACTAATGCAAATGTTTACATACTAGATGTTACATACTAATGCATGGGGACAAAGCTTCTGGTGCGTGTGGAACTGTTAGAAATGTCTTTGTAAAATATTGACTTTTTTACCTTTGCTGAAAACTTAAACCTATGAAGACTCTTGACAGAGAATGAAACATTAAAATACATGCCAGAGGGTGGATGCCATTTTTGTCTCTAAATATTTTCTTTACCCCTACATGAAATTCTGAAGTTTCAGCAAAAAGAAAGATACTATAATGTCATATTAGGGAAAATAAAAAATCCACCTGTGTTGGCATTACAGCCAAAGCAAAGAAATAAAACTTGTTTACACTGAGGGGGGCTTACAGTAGGATATACTTGCCTTTATCTTGAATATAATTTCCAACTATTTGAAAGGACCCTAAAGACCTCAGCTGGTAACAAGCACTGATGATTTATAAACTATTTAACTAGTTAAGGATACTTAGTGTGAACGTAAAGGTAAAGCACCATCATTCCCATCTTACAATGGACAAGTAAGAACCTAGGAACTATTTACTCCAAAAATTGCCTCCAGTAATACGTACATACAGATATTCAGGCCCTTGGAAAAAAAAATGTTGACAGCTTTGAAATCAGAATAAACATTACTCAGCCTTGGCTTGTTATATGAAAACTCATATGCACAAAAAATCCCACTTGCTCCACAGAGCTATCAAACCCTCCTGCAGAACTTCTGACCAGCAAGAGCGTCTCCAAACCTGGCTGTCAGCTCCCTGAACCACCCTGTCCCTCACATCAGTCAATCTTAATTTATGTTCGATTTACTTGTAGATTGGAAGTAATTAGAGTAAATAATTACAGTAACTGGTTACAGTTTGGGAATTGAGAGAACTGAAGAAAGAATTCAGAGAAATAATCGGATCTACTACTGTAAAGAGAATCAATCATCACTCTCCTCCCATTAGTCTTTTTGGCAATCCTGTGTCACTGTTGTCACAAGCCTGGATAACGATGCCACATTAATTCTCCTTTTGAGAAAGGAAATACAAGATGTGACTCTGTAACTGTGTCCTACCTGACCTTGGGGAATCTTTAGGGGAAGTTTCCCATCAAATGCACTTAAAATTTTTACTGAAGGAGAATTACTGAGTTGAGCCCACGCTTTGTAACTCAAATGCACAACACAAAAATATACAACCAATCTTTTGTTTCCATTAGAAATAAACTATCAGTACATAACCAATGACTTTTCGGGTCCAACCTTACATAAGAAATTACATTTTCAAAGTCATTTTAACAAGCCTGGCTCACAGTTGATGAACATGGCGCAGGATGCCAAGACAGCTACTGCACATTTCTGATGTAACAGCAACAACTTTTAGCTACATTTTAGCTACATGTACCTAAACTGGAGATAGGCTGCATTTCCCAAGCCTAACCTTTCCAAAAGCAAAAGAACAACCGACACCTCTGTTGTAAATATTACAGAACTGGAAAAGAAGAAAGTCATCCCATGTTTCGTAAGAGGAGCAGACTCACTCTCTTCCTTCAAGACAGCAGGCTGCTCTCAACATGAACTGTGGCACTGCTGATGTCACTGTGAGCAGGGACAAGAGGACATACGGCCTTTTGTACTGTTCCCATGAAGGCGCATGTTAACAAAAAAAAATATCAAAAATCAAAAAATCATTATCCAGGCTGGAAGAAGCCCAAGCCATCATAAATGTTTGTTTATTGCAATTTGGCAGACCTTTTGAGAAAAAACAACTAGCTACACTTAGATATGTAATCGTAAACCAAAATGTCAGATGGGAATCAAGTAGAAACCATGCCATTATTTTGAGGAAACCATGAATTATTTGGGGGAAACTTTTGCTGTGATGCTCGAGTGTTTCTCTGTAAGTAGATATCACTTCTACTACTGTGGCTATAACTAACGAGTTAACAACACTATTTACACTAGTACTGTTGTATCATTAGAAACAACAAGATTATGTACTTTAATTCTAATGCCAGCACAATTATTTTAACACCAAGTGTGTCAGATCTGACTCTGTACCCCCTAAATTAATTTCAGAGTAGTGGCTAAATAAAATGACATACTTCTTTGTGCTTTTGTTATAACACGCTCATGTGCAGCAAACTGTGAAGAAAATGTAGTAATTAGAGGTTAAATTAATCCCTGACAGACAGGCAGCTTAGTAAAGCTGGGCCCTCTTCAGAAAACAGAGCATAAAGCTTGCCAGTCTTTCAGAATTAGGCACAAAGAACAGGGAAGATTGGCAAGTCCCTCACCGCTGCGATCCAGCCGAAGGGATGGAATGCTGAGAAGTCGGAGTAAGTCTTGGAGCAGCCAATACTACCAGGCAGATCTTGTGACAAATGTGATTTAGAGCTCCAAGGGGTTGTTGCTGCAGCCGCTGGAACTGCCTGATCAGGATCAACCACTTGAAATTACAGACAGTCTTTTGCCCAGCAGAACAGGCTTCTAACCACCGTGTAATCCACCTCGAGACGTTCATAAAAGCGAACAATGGCATTGTGTTTCACAACATAACTAGAAAGTTACCTTGCTGCTTCAGAGTTTAATGCAGGTAATGGGTTCCATTGCCCACAACAGAGTAAACGTGCTGGGTTACTCTGAAAGCAGTAAATAGGTAGGTCTGGGGTAGGTGTAACTTCCAAACCTGCTCAGAGGTTTGAGGTACTTCATTCTAGAGAAAAAGAAACTTACACAGAAAAGAAAAACCATGCAAGAAGTAAGAGGCAGCCAGATCATGATGATGATACCCGGCAAGTATTTCTTTTGTGCGTGTGTCAGCAGAGGTAAATGTTTCTTCCAATCTCTCTGGTTGTGGCACATGAAAGTAGCCAGGTTTTAAATCCACGCAAACACAGCCTGTTATCAGCAGGGGGGTAACTGAAGGGCACCTGTTCTGTGCTGTGAGAAGCATCCTGGCTCCCGTGCTGGCAAAGCCTGGTGCAGGAATGCAGAGGCACCACTGCCTCCATTCCCACCAGACTGATACCTTCCCTCCAAAGGTGGGAGGTGCCAGGAGCAGGCTTCTCCCTGGGCTATTGCTGCTGCCACTCAAGAGGTTGCCTGACGTGGGGTGACACACTCCCACTGGTGACACCCGGCCCTGCAGAGGGAACCTTGGTCCTGTCTGCACCAGCCTGAGCACCCAGCTGTCCCTGACCAAATGGGAAGGCACGACAGGCACCTGCAGCGGGATCACCAAGTAAATTCAAAAAAAACCCAAACCAAATGGGAAAAAAGCAAAATACCTGTATTACAATTAAAGTAAAAGTCAAGCAGGGGGCCTGCAGAGATTGCAGATCCGTGTGGGAGCACATTAACACCACCAGCATTTCTATACTACCCAGATCATCAATTATTAACAAATTAGGACATGCCTGATGGGGTACTTACGTAACACTCCTTTATCAATAAAACTGCCAAGTTCCTTGCGGGGAAAAGCAGCGTGGATCTCAACAAGTCACAATACAACACCTTCCTCTGGACAGGGCACTCCAGAGAATTCTGGTCTCCCCCTCCTCAGCCTGGCCACCCATTCCCAAGAGGGATTCTGGGCAGCCCAGCAGCCCCGCCGGAGGCCCGGGGAGCACCGCAGCCTCCCGTGAGCAGCAGCCTTTAATCAGGTCAGCGCTTATCAATGGCTCATTGTAGCCATGGGGCAGCGCTCTGAGCGAGTGAGGGGCCGTATGAAATCCCGCATCCCGCTCCATCCCCGCGCCCGCCCCGCTGGCTCTCCCCTGGCCCCGCGGGCACAGCCCCAGCCACGCACTCCCTGTGCCCCCTGCCCGTCCAGCTGGCTGGTGGGTACGGAGGGGAGGAAGGAAACCCGCAGCTCTTTCGTCTGCTCTTCCCTTTGGGCACAACTGGTTCTCCACAGGAGCAAAGAGGCAGGTAAAATTCATCCACCAGAGACAATACACTGAGCCCTGCTTTGCGTCCACTTCGCTTCCCCCATCAGGTGAGAGTGAGCAGGGTGGGGGCACACAACAATCCCCTGTCCGTACTCAAGGGCCTGATCCTCGAGCCCGTAATTCTCAGATCAAATCTGAGCCTCATCCACTGCAAAATGAAAAAGGACTGCTAGGCTGGGCTCTGAAAGGTGGAAGCTGGGTGTACTCTCCTACCACCCAACCCAACAAACACCTTGCAGTTCACCCAGTCTGCACACCGAGGCAAACAGCTCTGAAAGAGCTACTGCAACTTGGCAAGTAAATGCTGCACAAAGTAAGTATTTTCTTCTTAAAGGAAAGTAATGACTTAGTAATACTTTTTCCTCTATTTAAAAAAATTAAAAATACAGTGAGAAGGGCTCCCAAGAGGAATAAGTACTCCTTCTAACTCATTTGCATTTGCAAGTTATCCCTCTCTGATTGCACTGCTCTCTGATAGTGCAACTGGTGACTTCTAACACCATGGAGTCACATCCTAAGAGCCACAAGCCCTGCTTATGCTGTCACCCTGAAATATACTTCCATTGTGAACAGGGCTAACAGGCCAGTCCATAGCAACTGCAATGAAAAATATCTACCAGAAGACAAGGACATAAAGTGAAACCTCTAAATGACAAAGACTTCAATTTTCTGTGCAAAGCACTAGCGGTAATAATACAGAACAAGGGAAGGAGACCGTGATACAAGCACAGACTGTTTTGCAAAGTTTCTCTTCAGCTGCTGGCAGCCATGAAATGGGTTACAGAAAGTTAAAATTGTGGTACTGATCACTGCCTGTTCCACAGGGCTGTTTTAAAAAATTAAACAGCATTATTCTATTTCTATTTTCACTTAAAAAAATACTCCACTATCTTCCAAAAGCCAGCCCAATCCTGAAACAACCCTAATGAGGGTAGTACTAAACACCCAACCAGTTTCTTCACGTATTTGTTCAGCAACTGCCTTTTCAAGGGTACCCCTTTTACGAGTGCACAACACAAAACTTACTACAAGCACACAGTGGTATCGTGCACATTTGGCATTTTACAGCCATGCTTTAAAGTTCCCCTTCAAAATTACTGGCAAGGAAGGAAGTTCTGCATAATTTTAGCACTCAACATCTGAAAAAATTAGAAATGTCCCAACTGTTCTTTGAGATGTATAAAAGAACAGTTGAAAAACTTACAGTTGACTGGTGCTACCTAGGTTACCCGTCAATGGCATTGAGACTGGTATATTATTAAGAGAGGTGTATGATGGGAATTGGTTTATTGTGCTGATCCATAGTAACCAACTCCTGTTCGTCCATCATTTATCTCTCTCACCAGCGACATATGGGTTTGTCTATTCACACTCTCAGCATTCTCTCTGCTCCAACAAACAGTCAGCCTTTTCTGCTGGGATAAGGAGATTTTTTAGTTACATCCATTATGTGCGTATCAACATTTATGGCAGGAAGATAATTGCCAAAGAGCTCAGGGGGATAAAAGCTCCCTCTTTATAACACAAACCCCCTTAAAAAATCAATATTGATATAAAACAGTTCAACGCAAAGCCTTGGTGTGTCTTCTGCTTCCTTCAGTTCAAAATGTTTTGTTTTGTTTTTTTAAACATAGCAAGTCAAACTGGAACATCAGGTAGAAAGCCTTCATAGTGAGTTACACCACTGCTCTTCCCACAGAGGATGATATAGCAGTGCACAATATTAATTGTTCCTCAAAGAAGTTTGCAGCAAATGTGTCAGATATAAAGAGGGCTCCTTGGAGAGATGCCAGCACCATTTAAACTGATTTAGCTATCTTTATTTGGAGACCATACCAATTACTAATGAATCGTAACTTATAGTCACCTTCGCCTAAATGCTGAAAAACGCTGACACAGCCAGCACCAGGGAACAATGAAAACCTGGGGATTCTGCCCCTTCCCCTGTTTCAGGAGCTCAACCTTCTACTACTCCATTCCCCAGTTTGGATAAATCCATTTGTCACAGCTTCTACAAGATTTACTTCACTTTCCCATGGCTATGTACTCATAAAAGTTATTTTAAGGGGACTTTCATCAGAGTAGCAAGTAACATAGAACATTTATTGATTAAATGACTGGGAACCAGTGAGTTGCACTGTACTTAAACTACAGGACGGCTCAGGGATTTTACTTACTGTTATTCTTGCCCTTGTGTTTCCTTCTGCCTCCCTAACTTTTGTCTCTCTCATGAAGCCCATTCTTAGGTCAATTCTTGTCCTACAGTCACACCCAGGCAGGTTAGTGACTACTTAAGTCAGGGCAAGAGTGTCAGCCTGACACCTGGGATCATGAACTCTTCCAGTAAATCTTCCTGCACATTCAGAAATCATCTAGCACAATATCTCCCTAATCCCATTTTAAATCTCCAAATGCTACCACACTGTAACATTTACAACAGGGTCAGTAAAAAAACAAAACCAAAACCATTGTATTTATTAAACTCTCTTACCTGTTTAAAGAGGAAGTAATACAAAAGAATTTTTAAAAATATAACTGCTTCCTTTAATTACTAATCCCTCTCCAAATCCTCTACCAACTACCTTATCTTTAAAAAAATCCAAGACACTTTACAGTTCAAAATACTTAGTTACAAGGGACCAAAAGCAAAGCCCTGTCAATATGTGCTTTTCTGATTTTGAAGTATTACTTAAAAGGAATAAAAATAGAATTGAGAAACCACATGTAAAAAAGAGGAAAAAAAAAAAAGACCTCTGAAAATAAAAAGATTAATTGAATTTGAGCTGCTCAATTGTGAACATTGAACAGCTTTTCACTCACTCGAGGGCTGTTAACTGCATGTTACCTGCCTTACAGTACAGACTATTTGTTTTTTATCCCTGAGCAACAGACTATTTCCTGGTTGAGTTTAAAAACTCTGTGACGTTCCAATATCAACCCACACATGTGTGTCACTGTCAACGTCAGTGGCAGGAAAACATTAGAAGTCACCCCTTGCTAATGCTTTCCTAACATGGAATTTCCTTGTACCTCGTCCCCCAGCCCACCTCCTCCTTCAGCTGAGAGCATCCTTCCCAAAGTGCAATTTTTTCTCCCTTCTAAACATATGGCAGGGAGAGAGAACTGAAAATGGGCAGTGCCAGCACTAGATCGCTGCTTTTTTAGGTGCTCGCGTGTAACTTGCTCAAACTGCTCTCGCTGCCTTTCACTCGGCGAGCGCGGCCGCAGGGAAGAGCCCCCCGTGCGCGGGGGCTTCCCCCTCTCCGCGGAGGGAGGCTCCCCCGGCGCTCTCGGTGCCGCTCTCGGTGCCGCTCTCGGTGCCGCTCTCGGTGCCGCTCTCGGTGCCGTCCCCGCCGGGAACACGCGGGCACGGCCCGGGCAGCCCGGCCTGGGGCCGGCGGCGCCCCGCGGAGCCGGGGGCAGCACCCAGCTGCCGGGACCGGCAGGTTCAAGGCCGTGCCGGCTCCCGTCTCCCGGAGGCACCATATGGTCTACCCTGCACTTCAGCAGCTTTATTTCCCCATCAGCTCGGCCCAGAGGGGGAGCTCCGGGAGCGGCAGCCGCCCCCAGCCCCCCGGGGCACCGGCATTAGGCATTACCCGGGGATTACGAGGCTAAGTAGGGGAAGACTCGCGTTATATAACCGGGGGAGCGTTCCGCCCTCCCGGCGCTCCCACAGCCCGCCCTCCGCCCCAGCCGGGGCGGCCGCACGGCGGCGGGGGGAGCCCGGCGCCTCCGCCCCCGGCCCGCGGAAGGGGCCAGNCCGGGCTCCGCCGCCCCCCCGCCGGGAGCACCGTGGAAAACAAAAGCGGCCTTTTAATTTATTGTTCCGGGGGGGTCGGGGGAGGGGGGGCGGTGTGAAAGGAAATCAAAGCCCGTTTTCTTCCCAGAAACGACCGTTCTACCCGGGATCCCTCCGAGTCACCCTGGTGACAACCCCCCTCCAGCCAAAGATGAACAAAAGCCGCGGTGCCCCCGGCCCCGGCGCTCCTCCGGGCCGAGCAACAGGCCGGGAGAGGCGGCGGAGGAGGGACCGGGAGGAGGGACCGGCTATTGACGGGGAAGAGGGGCAGCCCCTGCTTGGGGGGGGACGTGGGACCGAGCCAGCGAGCGCCGTGTTTACCCTGCCATTGCTCTGAACCCCGATCTTAATCGCAGCACAAGAAACCAAAACAGTTTAAAGCGTGAGTCAGCACGCGTTTTGTTCACGCGTTCTGCTGGAACCCACGGCCGGTCCGGCAGCGGGCGGCGGAGGCGCAGCGCCCGCACTCGGGGCTGCTCCCGCACACGCAGCTCGGGGCTCAGCGCCGCGCTCCCGTCAGGATAACCCAGGGCTCCTTCGGGGCTCGGCCGAGCCTTTTGTTCACAATCCTGCCTATCGAACGTGCGCTTCAGGCTCCCAAAATAACCAGGCACGCGGCTGCCAACACAAATACCAGGAGTTATTAAAAAAATGATACTAGAGGGACCAGCGCTAGCCCCTCCATGCGTGACACCCTGCCGGCGGAGTCCCCGGACGATGACGGGTTTATCCTCCTCTGCCTGTCTGATCCAAGTTTAGCTGGAAATCCCCGGACGATGGCTGAGCCGGCCCGGCCGCACTGACACGGGAACCCGCGGGCTGGCGGCGCCGGGCGCACCGGCGGCTCCCCGCTCCCGCTCGCCCCCGACAGCATCCACCGCCTCTTCCCGCAGCATCCACCGCCTCTTCCCGCAGCCCAGCGCGTCACCACCCGAGCGATGACACGGAAACCCACGGAGCGTCCCCCGCTGCCGCGCACTGGCTGCCCCGCCGCCGTGCCCGGGACCGCACCGCACCGCAAATCACCTTCTCCACCACCATTTTAAAGCCCACGGACCCCCTCCCTCCTGCCCTCCTCTCCGTGGTCCGACCTCAGCTCTGACCAGAACGGAGGGCGAAATTTCCCCCTCAAGTTTCTGTCCCCTTCCCTCCGGCGGCCCCGGCACACGGGACCCGCGGGCAGAGCGAGCCCAAGGTGGGCACTTTCTTGAACCACCCCTGCAAACTTTCCAGCCTGGCTGCCGAGCCCGGCGAGCAACTGTTCCGAGGGTGTTTAAGTCCTTTTAAACCAGCTCCTACTTTCCCAGCCCATATCGATTTCAAATGCTACTTACTGGAATATGTGGCTCCATCCGTGGTGCTTCTACCCGCTGGGAAACCAGCAGCATCTTGGACTGGGGATCAGCCGGCTTTTAGATCCACTTTGGCTGTATTGAGCAAACCCAGCGCCGCAGAGGACTCGCAGCCTGTTTTCTCCTTTTAGGTTCCAGACAAGTTCATCCTGGCGTTGCAGTTTGCTAATGATTCACTGTCTGTCTCGATCTGCTCACTACATTTCCATCAACCCACAGCTTCCTCACTTAGAAGGTGGAGTTTGTGGGGTTTAAGTTACTGATAGGCATATCTAAGTGCTGTGTCACTCAAAGAGGAGGAGACACACACACACACTCACACACACAGACCGCACACTCACACACACGAACGGCTCCGGGCTTAAAGGGGAAGTAACACTTTCTTCTCTACAGAAACTGGACACCTCACAGATCCGAGGATTAAAATTTTTTTTCTCCGTGCATGAAGGCGAAAATTAACCAGCCTACGGTCAAAATTCGAACACACAAAAAGCTGCTTAGTATGTTTAGCACCTTCCTTGAAAAGCTTCAAGTTCATTTAGTACAAAGTCAGATAGGTCAGAAAGCTACTGGCAATTAATAGATTTCTTTTTTCCTTCCAAATCAAAGTGCTCAAGTCACTGAAAAGAGAGCCCAAAGCATGAAGTGTAAAGGTTTGAGTTATTCTTACAGAGTATCGTTTCCTGTCCCTTTATGACATACAATATTCAGCGCTCTTAACACAAAAGGGTTAAACTCATCTCACACAGGTGAACCCAGGTTAGCAAGAAGGAAACAGCAGAGTTGTTTCATTTTCATCTTTTGTGCTATGTACATGTCTTTTTGAAGACAGACACAATTCCAAATAGAGAGCTCCCATAAAGCCACACACTTCTCATATGACTATAAATGTGCTTGCTACAAGCTGCAACCTCTGAATACTAATTTTGATAGACCATCAGCTGAAAGCTGAGAACCTATTCAGACCTCCTCTTGGACTGTGCAGAAAGAACTGGGAAGAGCAAGCTGCAGGCAGTTAGGAGAGCATGCCGGGTCCACAAATAATTGCTGGTATAATTTCATTTTATTACCTTGCTAAATCACTACAATTGTCACTCCTGTCCTGATAGATTGGAGATGCTAGAAACCCTGTCCCAGTACATTGACTCAATGGATGAGGTGTGGAAGACTTAGTAGCATTTGTAATAAAATGTCTAGTTTTTAAAATCATTCCTGGAATAGTGATATTAGTAAATTATGCTCTGTAAAATTAGGAAGAAAGTTATTTGAATACAACCCCCTTACTGTAACCAAATACATAAAAGTGGAACCAGAATCTGGCCTCACTTTCTGAAAGTTTTCCAGACAGCAGTCACCTGCAACTTGCAGTAAACTTAGAGACCTCCAAACCCATCTTTGTACCCCGAGCTAATAAATATTGGCAACATCAGTTCATCAACAGAGAAACATTGGTTTTTAGCTTTGCTGAAGCCTCTGGCTTGCTTGTGACAGCTGTAACAATGGGCCCGCTTCCCTGAGCAGTATTTGTGGTATTTCAGTTTGCATTGTTTGGAAACTTACTGGTTTGCTTTTCTAGTGCTTTTGTCTTCTATATTAACTAAAAGTACTTTGATCTATTTTGTCAATTAAAAAAAAGAAGCACAAAAATAATAAACTTTTGTGGATGTAAACACCCTGAATTCTACAGCCTCCGAGGGCCAGATCTCAAAAGGTTTCAGTGTCTAAGGGGGGGTGTATCAACATCTGATGTTTGGGTTTGCTGGGCTGCCCAGACCAAATCTACAAACCTGCCCGAGGTGCTGAGGCCCAAACACAGCATTAGGACATCAGCATAGGATCTGAAAGAGCCAACATGCTGACAGGAGGCACCTACAGTGAGCAGGCTCAGTGCAGATGCACATTCATCATGCTTGAATTAAGCTCCTCCTAGAAGAAGGTGCCACTGTCTGCCCAGTGCAGTGTCAGAAACCCTCCCCTGAAGACACACGTGTATGCAAGGGCTCCCATCTTTCTCCCTGGAGAATTTTGGACAAAGTACATATGTGTGGAACAGGTGGGGCACATGGGAATTCACATACACTGTAGCTGGACTTACTGACAACACCATGATCAGATGATGAGCAGTGGGTCCATGTCAGTTTTTTCTATGCAGCACCTTCAGTGCACACCAGTTATTGTCAAGAAGTTTTGTCATTTTTGAATCTTGCCAGACATTTGAAGTTCCTGACAGATGACAGTACTTCCTAAGAACTGTCATTTACTTTGTTCACTTCATAAAACTAGACCAAAGGCCTGCCCCAAAAGGAAGACGACATGGGTAGGGTGAATAGGAGTCCTGTCTGTGCCTGCTCTGCAGCAGGAATGATGCTGCTGCCTTTAGTTGCCCAGGGGATCTGCTTTGCCAGGTAGTGGTTTGTGTTCTCCTCTGTAAGGTGGGGTGTGCTCTCAGAGGGAAATCAAATCAAGACACTTCTAGCAGTTAGTCCACTACAGAAATGTGGCAACACTTTCTTTTCTGAACCTGCTGGCTTAAGCCGTGCAGGCTCTGGATGTCCCTCCAGCAGCTCAGTGCCAAGCCTGGTGCACTGGGCTGCTCGGCCTGTGTGGTGTGTGCTGGGATGCTCAACAGTGGCAAGGGCAGCTTTGGGTGTGCTCAGAAGCCTAATTTCAGGCAGTGTGAGCATTTAACAAATCCCTTGCAGAGATCACTCATTTTCAGCGATGGGTAATGGCTAAGCAGGGGATTTCAGGGCTGCAATTTTGGTCTTTGGTGATTAAATTATGAGCCCTTTCTTTAGGCATATTTACTCTAGCTGACCTGGGGGAATCCCTGGCTGCTCTGGAATCAATAACAAAACTTTCACTGGCTTCTCCAGGGCAGTATTTCATCTTCCCAGGTTAGGCTTACCCTAAGCATGTTGCAGACTACCTTATTGCCGTGCTTCTGTCCTATTTTGAAAAAGTGACTTGTAGGATTCTGCAGAAAAGATGTGATTCTAATGGGATCCAGGCTATTACAGCCATGAGACTTGACAAAACATATCCTAGGTACCTCAAATGCTTCCCCCACTGCTGGGCATCAAACTTGGGCCTGACCGACTGTGATTAATCACATTCTTAATCAGTTTTACAGCAGTTCCCCACATATCATTTAGCATCTTTAATATCCATAGAAAATAGAGTTTGCTTTGTTCCTTTATAAAACTAGTGCAGTTTCTTTCCATATGGAGATGTCTTATTCAAGAGTCTGAGAGCTAAGAAACTATAATTTCATCTGAAAAATAACAAATGGATGAGAAGAGTGCCTTGAACCAAAACAAAACCCAAAAAACATAACAAACCAAAAATACCCCAAACAAGACCAATGTTTTTCCTTTACTCCACAGTTTTGAAAAAGGAGTATCTTTCTACCTAAGGAGAACAGTTAGCTGGAAAGCTGCCATATGCTAAATAACTGCCCAAAGTTGTGTTCACCAAGCAAAAGGATCACGCACTCAGACACAGCCTTGATGGGTTGTGTGAGCAACAGGCACTGCCAATGTAAGATGGCCAAGGGATAGAGAAGAGGCTTGCATCTTCCAGGCTGGTGTGACATGCTAAAAACATGCTCAAACTGAGCATCCAGGCAACCATGATGCTGGGACTCTGTTCTCCCAGGAGAACTGTGCCCGACTTCCAGCTGGCCTCTGGTGTTCCTGACATCAGAGAGGACAGCAGAAGTCTGAGCACACAAGGGCTGCCCCACAGCACGTCTTGTACACTGAAGGGAAGCAGCAACTGAGCAGCACAAGGATTCACCACAGATTCACTGAAGGATTCACAAATTTGTCAGTGCCTCAGAACCAGATGGGTGGCAAGCATGTGATGCTTTCTGCTTGCACATTTGCATCCTGAAATCAGGTGAAGTCAATGGATTGGGCTAGATGAGCCTTCGGTTGGACTAGTCAGTACTGCATTTCTTATGCTAGATCACATCAGCAGTCCAGCTAATTTGGTATCTTGTCTCTAACCACAGGCAATAGCTGATGCTATAGAAGATAGAAAAGAAACTTTTACTGAACAATTGCAGGACAAATTGCAGGTAGTGGTGCAAGTTTCTTTTTAAGCAAAGCCAATCTGTAATTGGCTGATGCTCAGAACCAGGAAGGCTCATGTCCTTGGTGTACTTCCCCATAGGACACTGTAATATACCGGGGATGAAACTACTAATGCATGCAAAATTTCAATTCATTTCTGAAAGCTGCAATATTATCAACATCAGTAACATCGTGTTGAGTAAAACAGCATCTCAGGTCATTTCTGAATGTGTTGAACTGCATGTCCTTTTTCATAGAATCAAAACATTTTTTGATGCTATGGTTTGGGTTGGAAGGCACCTTAAAGACCATTTACCTCCATCCCCCTGCCATGGGCAGGGACACCTTCCTGACCGGGTTGCTCAGGATCCCATCCAACCTGGCCTTGGACACTTCCAGGGATGGGCATCCACAGCTTCTCTGGGCAACCTGCCAGGGCCTAAACACTCTCACAGTAAAGAAATTCTCCTAATATCTAATCTAAATTTACCATCTTTTGGTTTCTCTCTTTTCAGTCCTATCAATGCATTACTTTTTCCTACTAGAAGTACATGGAAAATACCTAAAAATAAATAAATTGCATCAATAAACAATTTTAATTCACTCAGTAATGCTCGCTACATTGAGTAATTCTGTAAGTCATACAGAAAAATATATCTATATGTGTATAATGGTAAATGTATCAATTCTATTTTTTTTTTTGAGAAATGTTGGAAAATAAGGAAAATGTCTAGGAAAATAAGCTTCAAGAACAAAGCTTTTGATTGTATGTAGTTAACTGAAGGCTTTCAGCATGGTCTTTACTGGACTTGAAAGAAGAACACGTATGATCAACTTTTCCAAAGTCCTTCAACTTCCATAAGTCATTCTTTACATGAGTTCCCATGGAAGAGTGTACAGGATGGCCATACTAAATTTCAGTGGGTACATGAACTACTTTAGAAAATTACATAAATTAAAGTGAATTACAACTTTGTCTTTTAAAATAGAAAGAAAAATAGATACCAATCTAATCTCTCTGCTTAGGAGTTAAGAGATGACAACTCTATGAGTAACTTCTTAATATTATCAGAAAGGTACATAGCATAAAGTGTCTGTCTTCTACTAAAGTATCAGTTAAAATCAAATTGTTAAGGTCTGCTTAGTGACCAAATGCTTGTTTCAAATTGATGTCTTTTGAACTTAATTTTTAAACTCAGAAATCAGTTATTTGCACAGCTCAGAGATCCACTTAGGCACATGCTAACATTACGTATGAGTCTCTCAGAAATGGAAGGGATTACCCAAGTGCTGAGGGAAGCACACAGATGATCAGGGTGGTGAAATGCTGACAGGTTGCTCAGAGGGTTGGTGGATGCCCCATCTCTGGAAACTTTCAAGGTCAGGCCAGACAGGGCTCTGAGCAACCTGATCTAGTTGAAGATGTCCCTGCTCAGTGCAGGGGGTTTGGACCAGATGACCTTTAAAGGTCCCTTCTGACCCAAGCCACTCTGGGATTCTATGAGCTGTTTTTGTAGAAGACTTACAGACATTTCAATTCTGACCATCTTGCAGCTAATAGGATTTTTCCTTAAAAGCACAGAAGCTGATACAAATGAACATAATATCACATTTAATAGCTCTATGGTCAGCAACAATACATTGTAACGTTTGATAATTAATGACATTTCTCCAATTCTGACTCATGCATAAAACATCTCCCCTCTTGCCTTGTGATGTGTGCTCCTGGCGTGGCTGCTGCTGGCTCTGCCCAGCGAGCACAAACCCTGTGCTGGATGGCAGGGCTGAGGCTGCTGCACATTCCACCTGCAGCCTCAGTTACACCTAAGAGTAAAAGGTGTCATTTGCTGAAGGGAGAGGTACCTGCAAACACCCAGGCGTTGTTTGAACGAGCCCCAAGAGATGCCTTTTCTCCAAGCATTCTCACATTTATCAATTGCTCCAGCAGCCAAATGGGCACAGAACCAGCTCCCAGCACATGGAAGGGGTATTGAATCAGGAGCAAACAGTGACAGGCATCACTTGCCAAATTTCCAGGTTAACAATAGGCCTAGGCAACAAGACACACTTATTTGACTCCTGCACCTGACTGCAAGTAAGACCCCACTCAGAAGATGCAATAACGCAAGCAAGGCTTAGCAGTAATTCCAGCCTTGCTGTCTCTCCCTGCTGGATCACACAGCTCATCCACAAATGCAGTGATCAGGGATGTACAGACCTGCCTCGGCTCCTCTAGAAGTCAACAGAAAGGCAGAATCTGACCCATACCTGATACAAGATATTCCAAATTGTTTTAAATATCTAAGTACAAGGAAATGGTTCTATATTCACTGTTTTTAAGACGGGATCACATAATTTTACTTTCCTCAGGAAACACACCTTTTTTCCTTAATTTTCCCTTTCGTTTCTAAAGCTGTCCTCTCTTTGCTAAAGCTATTTTTTAAAACATTCTCTGTTTCATGACTGTCAAAGTATTCTTTCCATGCCAGATACATGGCAAAGTTACATATTCTTCAACTCAAAACAATTTACATGAATATTCATAAACTACCTGATGGCAGAATTGGCCCTGAGATTTAAACCCGTAAAGCTCACAGAAACAAATGTTACCCTCTTTCCTTTGTCAGAGATCCCTTGGATCATGCTTAGAAATTATACTTTTATGCAGTTGTCAAGAAAATGCAAAACCAATGCATGAAACATTGTATGTTCTGTTTATTAAAGAAGAGTGTCTGTGATGATACAGATATTCAGCCAGACTCGGATGCTGCCAATGTCAGTTTGTGATTTACTAGAAATTATTGATTTCAATTCTTGGTTTCCCAGGGCTACTGAGCATATCCTGTCATATAAATATGCATCCGTTTGCTAGAGGCTGCAGCCTTCTGTAGAAATGTGTGGTGTCTCAACCAGTGTCAGATTTCGTGAGCCAAAAAATAAAGCTTTACTTCCCTTCAGTACAGGAATGAAGAAAAGCTATTAAGATACATTTCTATGTCCAATGCAGTATCAACAAAACTGTGGCATCCATCCAGAACCGTACTTTTTGTTATTCAAATTAGTAAGGTGGCACAGTCCTGAGAAATTGCACTACCCTACCCTCCTTGTCCCCAAAGGAAAGTACGAGACCAGTAACCTCAGACTTCTCATTAACTCAAGAAACAGCTTGAACTTAACTACTTTTAGGAACATAAAAGTTACAAGTCAGTTACACAACATGCAAGTACAAAAGGAAGATGAGTATAGTTACTCTTTGTACACTAGGACCAAGAGTGATAGTCAAACTGCCAGCACTTGTAAAAGGCAGAAAGGAGAATACCAGTGGGAGCCCTTGGGAGTTCCAGCAGGTGCCCTCCTAGACTGTCCCCCTCCCAGGACCCTCTGTTCTCCTGCCCACCTCCTGCTCCTGGTCACCCAATGCATTCCTGCACAGTTGGGCCCTACTTGGGCCCTTCTTTCATTTGGCCCTACTCTTGGTCCTTCTGCAGTGCTCACACCTCTAATCCCAGCTGTCCACTCTGCCATCTTCCCTTTCCCAAGGGAAATACTCCAGGGTGGAGACAGCTCTGTCTCTCACCTACTGCTGGAGCTGCCAGGATGTGCCACAGGGTACAGTGGTATTTGTGGAATTTGGTGAAAGATACTGACAATTCTGCTGCATGCAGAATTTGGTCCATACCCATCTCAGTGTTCAGAGAAGGGGTTTGGTTGTGTATTTTTCTCCAAAAACCTCCCTGTTTTACCATCACTTTTCTCAAGTCAGCTGCATGCCCTAATGAGTTCTATGTTTACAAAAATACAAAATGTTCAGGGCTGACAGTGGTGGCAGAAATGACAGAATCAACACGATAGCATCTTCTTTTCTCTTCTCACTTGTTAATGTTCAGTGCAGAACAGATTCAGTTTGGGAACCACAGCACAGGGCACAGCCCTCGCAGGAGCAGCCAGTGTAACCTTTGCAGGTGAAGACTGCCAGAGGGACATGGATCAGCTTTGCTCCCTCCCTGCTGCTGCGGCTGGTGCAGCTGGGGCAGGGAAAGCACTTCCCTCGCAGAGGTGATGGTGATTCCTGCAGTCACACACTGCACGGAGGGAAGCTGGGTTTGCCATGGGAGGATGGCAAAGGTGGGAAGCAGCTCCCAGCCGTGGGGATGTTGCCTGGCTGATGCCTGTTTCACACAGACAGAAGCACGGTGATCACCACACCATGAAGGAAGGAGCCCGCTCATTCAGGGACAATCTTCAACTGGCTTGGAAGTCAACCCCTGAATTCCTTTTGAGCACTCTGGCTCTTCCTAAAGTATTTGAAAACAACTTTTTGCCAGATTATGGTGAGATCATCTTGCTCTGACAGGAAAAAAAAAAAGGAGAGAGAAAAGGAAGCACTGCAACTTCCCAAGGTACTTCAGCACTAATAGCAGTATGATCCCAAATCAATGCAGAGGGGCTGACAGCAACAATAAGTGTTAACTGCTGCACTGAAGGGGCTGTTTAACCTGGCTAGGAAAAGTTATTTCTGCCACAGCTATTTGAAAAAAACATTGGCAATTAAATTAATTCAAGCATATCCTCTCTTTTCATGGGAAAAATGCGGAAAAAATCCAGGCAGAGAATGAATGGCATCTAGATTAATGAGAAACTGCTCAAGAAGAGAAAAATAATGGTTTTCTAAAGTATATTCATATTACATTCTGTGGTAGCACCATATGCTAGTTTCCTAGATGCTGGTAATCCTGATGTATTTTTATCTTGGCTAGTACCAAGGAGGGAGCTGTACAAGGCCAAGTTCTTCCCACATATCCATGTTGAAAGCAGTTTACCTTCGCTCTGCGTTGTGAATGTGAACCAAGACAGCCATGCAACTGCTTCAGAGCACGCCTTTATTTTCTGGCTGTATCTCACTGGCTTTTAAATATCATCATACTGCATCTCTTGAGTCTTTTATGAAGCCTCTTTTTCAGTGATAGAGCCTGGAAATGTTGGACTTAGAAATCACAAACCTCTACTGCTTCAATTTAAGGGTCAGATTCACTAATTAGATGCAGCAGGAGACTATAAATTGTTCACGTTCCAGACAGAGGAGAACAACAAAAAGCCATTCTGTGTTAGTGGGGATATATTAACATATATGTAGGGCTTCATTCTTCTCAAAGTTGAACAAATATTCGTTAATCAGTCCTTAGAAATCACTTCTAAAGGTGGTGGCATTCTTCCGTTATTAGACAGGGAAAAACAACTCTGACTGTACTAGAAAAAAGAACCACCACTAATTAACATTGTTTAATTGGATAGATTTTAAATATCTCTAGCACAGGTGACCCTAACCCTAGCCTGCTGCCAAATTCGTGTACTCCTTCCCCTGTATGCAGCAGTCATCCTGCTCTGCTCCAGCTGCATTGCCCTCTAGACCCTTAACCACACATCTCGATCCAATTTCTGGTGCAATGATTCTGAGGCTTTTGGGGAGTCAGCAGTCCATGGATGAAAGTGATCACACATTCAAAATTCCCATTATTTTGAAGGTTTTTGAAAGATGCTGGTATGAACATGTGTCACAGTTTCCACATGGGCCATGGGAAAGTGTTTTCAAGACAGCAGGATTGAAGTCAGTGGCAGTGAAATGGAGCACAGAGCTCGGAGCAGTTTTCTCAGCTGGGGCTCACCTGATACAGAACAGCCTGAAAAGGTGGGGCAAGAGGCAAGGGCAACTTTGGGGGTGATGCCTAGAAGGGAAGCAAGCCATGGTATGTCCCAGCAAAGCAGGGAGAGCCAAACAGTAATTCATCCACAAAAAAAAAAAAAAAAAAAAAAAAAGAGAGATCTGCCTCTGTCAGTTAAAGATTCCAGGAGGAAAATCCAAGTGTTCCCGGCCGTCTAGTTAGCAATTCATGCTATGCTCATCAGCACGGTATGTGACTCCCTGTGACCACACTGCCTCTTGGTAACTTTTAGCCACTCTAAAGGTAGGTGTGGTAGCACTTCGGAGTCACTCTGGAAACCAGGAATACACGTTTGGGAGGCATCTTTTATAATTGACATGGCTGAGCTGCAGCTCTGCCTCAGGCAGAAGGTAGACTCTGTCTCGCTGGGGGTGGTGAAATGAAATCTCTTAGCACAGAAAGAACACAGAGCTGCTCAGAAGCCTGCAGGAAGGGGCTGGCACCTGGGGTTGCACAGAACCTCCTTGCAAAGCAACTGGAGGGAATTTTTTTCCCCAAGTGAGGAAACTGTGCGGAGGATGTTGTTGCTGAAGTCACCAGTGAAGTTGTAGGGAAATTGAAATCATGAGCTACAGGAATCTTTCTGCATTTTGGCAAGATTTGAATCCACAGCTGTTTATAAAAATGTAATTAGTGGCCTGTCAAGCACTTTGAAGATGTTCTGAGTGCTAGAAAATTGTGATAAACTTATCTTTCTGTGCCTCTGTGTCTTGTGAGCGATTATTCAATCAGTGGGTTGTTGACTGGAAGACTCAGCCAAACAGTGATCGGGCTTCTAAACTATTCAATTAACTCTAATGAAGAAGGATCAGAGAAACAACCCTTAAACACCTTAAACAGAGCAGCAGTATTAACACACAAAATGACTCTCAGGAGAAACCTCCAGACACTTGCCAAGGTTGGCTTTGGAGCCAACTGTGATACAAATGCATAAAATATTAGTTCCTTAATGGTTGTGAAGTGTTGCTCTTTAAAGGTTACTGTCTTCCTGTCCAGACAAGGCTGCAGTGGAATGATGAATGAAGCGATCCATAAATCTGAGGTTTTCAAGCACCTGCAACTCCCATTGGGGTCAACAAGAATTTTGTATTACTGGGATTTGGCCAGTAAAACCCGACTCTGCATGAGATTAAGAATCCCCAGGGCTATTGGCCTCCTCAGCCCCAGTGTTTACCTGATGAAGTACTTGGAATGACTGCTCCAAAAATGCTGGTTATTTGGATGCATGTTTGTGATGGGAGACTCGATCTCTAAAGCACAGGGACCAGGTCTGTGCCAGAGAGGCTGCTTGGAAGTGGGATTGGGAAGAAGTCTCTCTGTGGCTGGCAGAGAAGCACAGTGATCCCTGCAAAAACTGCAAGACAAGATTCTGCTTCTGAGGGAATTTCTCTCTCTTCTCCATTACAAGTCTCACCATATACAAAGAGCTGACTTGTTATTGGAGCTCAAAGGAATGAATGAGCTCAAAAGAATGTGACGGGGAGAGAATGCTACAATTCCACTGGGAAGAGCTGCTTCTTTTTCTTTACCGTTTCCATTCAGTTAATATTTGACTGCGCTTGGAGCGCAGTCCCGTCGGAATGCCTCCGTCCCGCTGCAGCACCGGACAGTCGGGGGAGCATGAACACTGCACCTGCCTGGAGCTGTCTAGAAGCCTTGTGTGTGTCTGCATTTTTGAAAGTATCTCACGGTTTTGTTTCCTGTGAATGTGCATTCAGCCCTGCACACTCGTGAAATGCTTAGCTGGGTTTGGGAGCGTGTACATAGCGGGCCACAGCGGGGGGATGGGGCAGGGGAAGAAAGAGGGGCTGTAAGGCAGCTTGAGAACTGATATCATGCTAGTGTGAAACTTCTTTGTGAAGGGAACAACACTGCCAGGTTTTGGCTTAAAGATTCTCAAACACTCCAGCAGCTTTAGAAACTTGAACGTGTCCTAGGCTCAGCTGTGGGCAGACAATGCTGGAGAGGAGCCCCCATTTAAAATGGTGCCAAGGGCTCCGACAGCTTCTGAAATTCCAGGATCAGGCCCTAAAAATAACAACACGTTTGACCCAACATAGCCAGCAGAGCCAGAGGAGATGATAGGCTGCACAGCATAGTTCTAAGCCAGCTTTCCTTAACTGCAAACCCATTAAATATTTAGGTGGCCATATGCAAATCATTTAAATTCTGTTTCTCAGAAGCACACCATGGTGTACAGATGTGCTTTGTGCTGAGATCCTCATCCTAAGCTTTCAGCAACTATTTATTTTAAACCAGTAAAGGACTTAATTAATGGCTAATTGTGAGCTACCTTTTTTTTAAGGGTATTTATTTATGAGGGAGGAGGGGGAGAAAGCAGAAACGCAAAGACCTGAGTTTCTGTCAGAACAAACTCACATAGAAGAAAACACACTTTTGTGACGGTACCAAAGAAAACCCCAGGATTGCTCAGATATTTTCAACCCCCTCCACGGGTACCAATTTGCTAATTCAACAAATAAACAGCCCTTTATGTAGGAGCTGTCTCATGGACACTGTGAACACTTTAGACTAGGGCCCCAGATCTTCTTTTCTTAATGTCACTGTGAATTTGCTTGTGGAAGTGTATGACACCATGCGCGGAGCCGAACAGCTGAGCTCATGCTTCAGGCATTCTCCCAGGACCGAGGGGGAGGGGGCTCTCCGCCAGCTCTCGGCCGCCTCTCCCCTCGCATTTACACACACACAAATCATGTTATCATAGTGAAAATATGTAAGAATTCCAGGAAGCAGAGGAAGTTTGTGTGTTGACCTTAATTTATTTTTTTCCAGAGGAAGATCACTCTGAATGCTAAAAGGACGGTGGACGCTAGCTAAATTCGTTTGCAGATATTTTAATTTTCATTGCAACTCTTTCTTCTGCTGTATTTTGTCTTCTAGGATTAATGCTGTTTGTATTTTATCTCATGTGGCTTTTTTGACTGAGAGAACTGAAATCACTTGGTGAGAGGTCTAAGGGACCTATTTGGACTCTAAAAAAAATTGGTAAAGGAGTGCATTCTGGTTCCTATTTTCCATTACAGTACAGTAATATTGGGTGAGACTGTTTCTGAAGGGGAGGGGAGGGAAGGAAAGGGTGGATGAAAGAGTGGGCTAACACATTAGGCTTTGGCACATGGAGGCCTGCGTTTATTTTGCTTTACAGTTCTGGGCTGGAACTCTTAAAGTGCTGATCAGTTTGGCCCCAAACTCAATTGCACTTCTAAAAACACACTTAACCTGCAAATGCCTTTGGAACACTGCGGGACTGCAGAAGTTGCTGTACTGGGAAGTGCAGTTACCTGGTGCACAGCACCTTGCACCACCCAACCATTCCCAGCAGCTCATCCCTGACCCCCTGCCTCTCTCCCTGCTCCAGCCCATCAGTACTCACCCCTCTGAGTACCTGTTGAGTACATCCCAACACCCCTCGGACACTCATGCAGAGCCAGGGAAACAGTGCCCGAGTCCTGAAACACTCATCTCTCTCCATATTCTGTGGACAATGTGGTCACACAGAGACTTGTAAAATGGCAAGTAAAGATACTCCATACCTCTTAACTGGCCAACAAGGAACCCAAGCATGGAAAATATTTCTGTTTAATTGCAGGGGTCAGTTGGCCCTCAGCCTGGCAGCTTCCAAGAGGAACACCAGCCATGCCTGATGGAGCACCGGCTGTGCCCTGTGTCCCCAGAACACCTGAGCCTAGTGGTTATTCCTGAGGAATAACACACCCTGTCGTGTGCTAGGGCTCTTCAGGTTTTGTAAAATATGCTTTGACCAGCATGTTTAACTTGTAATTATGACTGTGCATTAATCCTGGGCACATCTTGAAGAGTTTGGATTGAGAATTTATCAGATTGCTTAAGATTTCTTTGCAAACTATTTCATTTCCTTGTGTTTCTCTGTTGCAAACTTAAGCTCGAAGCCTGATTCAATTTTAAATGAGCAAGCCTGTTCTTCTAGCTAGCAGGCAGCCTGTGATGTATATTTGGGCCAGGCATCCCCACCCAACAGCCCTGCTCAAACAAGTAGGGCCATCACAGCAAAATCTCCTGAGCAGCTCAGTGTCGGCAGCCTCCCCGAAATCAAGGGATATGTCACTGAAGCTGTCAGTGTAAGACTTGTCCCACAGAATTTATTGCTCTATTCAAGTTTTTCTTTATTCTTTTCTACAGGTTTTCTGAATGCACTTCTTTCTCTCTCCCTCTGCTAGCCCCCCATTTTATTCTCTTGTCACATATTTCAAATGCCCACCTGCCTTCCCTGCCTCAGCTCTGGAGGGCTCAGGCAGAAGGTGGCAGGAAAAGTAGTATTTGAATTATATTTTGGTTTTCAGACTATTCAGACGTAGAAGTAGGCAATGCAAGCCTGCTGCTTTGCATGTTGTGGTGCTGAGGCTTTCTTCTTTTTAAGCATACAACCCCCACCAGCTGCAGTCTAGATTTACACCATGGGGAAGAACACAGTAGAACCAGATTGGAGATTAATCAAAGCAAATTCTGGCCCGCTGTTACATGTGTCTCAAAGATTTAAAAAGTAAAAATAAAAAATGAGGAGGCTTTGCTTTGGTAATAAACATTACAACAAAAAGGCACAACTTTCCCAAATATGCTGTGAAGAGAAGACAGATGCCTCCCAAGGCTTCTCGGTGTCTCTGGCCATTGCTGTGGATTGGTGGCTGCACCCTGCCAAAACGGGGGCTGCTGGGGCTGCCCGAGCCTGCTCCCAGCCCGGGAGTGTCTGACCCCCCCGGGGCTGCCCCAGCAGGGCATTCCCGGCTCCAGCACAGGCTGCAAACATCCAGCACACTCTGGGGTGTCCGAGGCAGAGCCCAGCTCACCTGCCTCCCGCTCACTGGGAAAATTAATGATCCACAGGTTTTGGTCTAAGCTAACCACGCTGCCCAGGAGAGAGCTAAAAAACCCCTGGGATCTTTTCTACACAGAAATCCCTTCTAGTCACCTGTCTGTTACTCTAAATTGTATAGCTTGTGAATAATAATAAAAAAAGTCACATAGAGTGATGAATTAGCAGTTGTCTTGAAATGTGAGATATTCTTCAGCTTTTAGGGGTATTTTTATTCTATAGGGATTACAATCAGGTGAAAGTTTGTAGTCAGCAATCAGCAGAGTAACACTGCTAGTCTTCATTAAGAACATCTACTTAAACTTTTGGGCTACCATACTCAATTGGCATAAACTAACAGCTCCATTTAAGTTAATGCAGCTCTACTTAGCTGCATCTTCTGGGGAGCCAGCTTTTGCTTTCTTAGGAACAGAAAAAAGAAAAAAACAAAGAATTAGTAGGGTGAATATTTTCTGGTTTTGAAAAATATACTCCCAGGTGGCACAGGTAAATCATTATATTTAGATGTAAGAACTGAGAAGATACCAGGGCTTGTGAAAAACATCTGTATCTAGAAGAAGGAAATACTCCCATCCTTGCTGGCCTGTATGAGATATTTTAAAGACATGACAAATGGTTTTAAGTATCTTTCTCAGCAAAGACATGGCTGAATTGGCCCATGTGTGTAATCAGGGCAGGGTTATACAGTAAGGCCCCGATTCAGCAAAGTGCTGGAGCACACCTTCAGCTTTTAGTACATGAGTGGCTTCATTGAAGTCCTTAGTAATTACATGTTTTGCTGAATCAGGACCTGAATTTATTTGGGGCAGGAGGACCTTAATATCTTCCAAGGAATTATACTTATTAAAGGGGACAGTCTATAAATTAGTGTTTAAGTTAAAATCAATTTCTAGATAATACATATCCCTAAAAGACAGATTGTTAGTTTGTATGAGCTTTGTAACAAAACTTTAATTAAACCCTTTTTAAATAAAACCTGTCGTACATTATACTGCTAATTGACTTGACCTGGTACAAAGAGGACTCTGCCAGCTAGAGGAGACTAAAGGAGATTATTCTGTCTGGTGCTGCAGTGATTGTGTGTTAATAAAATTTATTTCTGCAGTCTTGCCCAACTCCCTATTGTGTATTCAAGAAATGTGTGGGCTCGAAGCCAGTCATCACAAAGCAAAAAGTAATAAAACCTCAAAAGCTGACTTTTTCTACCTCATTCTGCTGCTTTGCTGTAGCGCAAAGTACACAGCAAAGTCTGCTTGCATGCACATCTCAGGTTCTCTTTTTTAATTATTTTAATTTATTTTTTCAATTATGTTAAACTCTGCACCTTATTAATGTGAGCACAGTAACAAGTGAAGGACAATTAAAGGATCCAAAAAACTCGGTGATGAAATAGTCTGGGTGTGGCAATCGTATTTTTTTGCCACTACACTGATTACATACAATATAACACATCTAGCAATTAGAGAAACATGTTAATCCTCCTGGCCCAGACCTATTTCACACAAAATTCATTTCAATGGGCCAAATTCTTCCTTTACCCTCATGTAAGTAAATCTGAAATAGCTTCTTGCCAATCAGTAGAATCATTTGGATTGACATTCATGTAAATGACAGCAAAATACGACCCGCTGACTTCAGAGTTATTCCTGATAGATGCTGGGTGCAGTCACAAAAAAGTAATCACAAGAACTTATGCAAGAAATACATGGAATAAACAGGAGGACTTGGAAGTTTTAATACGTGCTCAAAATTATGAATTAATTGGCAGAAGAAACTTGTTGGGATAATTCACATGACTAGAATATTAATATATCTAGTGGAGCTCGTTCAGGGAGAAGGACGAAATGCTGTCCAGAGACACATTCATCCCACAGTGTAAAACACGGGAAGAGATAACCAGTTGAAAATCCCTAGCTAATAATAACAGAGGGAGTGAACACAGGTGCTGTCACGATGGGGGGGTGGGGTGTACAGAGTAAAGCCACAAAGAACAGATGGACAGAGCTCCTTCTTTTGGAGGGCAACAAGATGAATCATACACACATCCAGGCCACTGGGCTTGGAGATGGTGGAGGCACATGGCAGGAGGCTGATGGAAATTCCTGCTGGGACACAGGGATCACAGGACAAACTCCATGCTGCCAGTGTCCTGCAGGAGACAAGGCTGGAGAAGGTACTGAAGGGAATGCTCTTTACTCTTCATTTTAGGAGTCAGGAGAAACAGGTTTAAAAATAAGCAAACAGAATGCAATTTGGTGACAGTTATCATGGAATGAGAAAACCCACTGCTCCTGGAAGGGAAAATGAATAGCAAATAGAAGCAATAGACTTGAAAAAAGCCAGATTAAATAAACTCAGAGAATTTTAAGTATTATCTCATGGGGAATGCACTCAGAGTAGCTGATAGTTCCTTAAAATAGTTCTATTAACAGCATGAGTGCAAATTATCCCAAAGCAGCAAAACCATGTGAAGTGTTTCAAGAAACCACCTTAGCTAAATCATGGACTCCTCTCTGACCTGAAACACCAGGAGGGCAGAGGAAGTTGAACCTTGGTCAGATTACTGAAGACCAGGATGAAAGAAAAGAGAGAGTGTAGGGCCCAAATCACAAAGGTCAAGTGAGAACACGTTGGTGCAGAAAGGACAACAAGAAAACAGGACGCAATCATACTTCATAAGGAGAGGAAGATGAGGAAAATGTGTGGGGCTGGTATTGAACAAGGCAGGGAAAGTTATTGACAGATGATGTTGAAGAGGCTGAGGGCGTGAAGGTTTTTTTCTGCAATCTTTACCAAAAAGGTCAAAAGAGGTGAGGCAGGAAACAGCAATAGTGACAAAGAGGTAGAAACACAAGTGAAATCAGGGAAAGAACAGATTAAATAGTGCTTAGATAAATCAGATCTTTTAAATTGGCTGGGTCAGATACAATTCATCTTGAAGTATCCTACTGGACTACCTAAAGCAATCTCAGGACCATGAATGATTTTCTTGGAGATCTTAGGGGATATGGGTGAATATCCAGAAGACAGAAAAATAGCAGACAGTGTGTTTCCTTACAGGGAGGGAAAAGATTGTAATGGGGAATTAGAGAGCAGTGAGTGAAGGTCAGTTTTTGGAAAAATACGGAAACAATCACATTATTTGTAACCGCTCAGGAAATAACAAGGAGATGAGTAACAGCTAGCATGGCTTTGTCAAAAACACAGATTTGTTAAACCAATTTAATTTCCTTCAGTGGGAATAGAGGAGAAGCAACAGATAAATCTCAACTTTATTAAAGCTTTCCAGGATCAGCCTCCTCATGGTCATGAGTGAGCTAGGAAAAATACAGTCTCCCTCCACCTACAAAATTCTCCCTCAAACCGGAAATATGTTAAATACATTTCTGTAGGCATCTGCCCTGGATTTGCTCCTGTGAAATACTTCTACTCCAGTCTTGTGTGTTAGATCAGAATAACTTAGTTTCTGCATACAGTAAAAGTGAGAAGGGCTGCACAGGTGATACCAGGTCATTCTGAGGATGTTTGCTTAGAATACAATGTGATTTTTCACAGCTGGAGCAGTGTAGGCAGTTTAGGGCAAGTCCTTTCAGCTTTAAAGAAGATACCAAACAGAAAAGATCTAGCAGAGAGCACTAGGAATAGCCAGAGGCCCAGCAAACACAAGCTACAAGGAGAAATAGAAGGAAGGCTCTCACATCTGCAGAAAGGCTGAGGAGGACTACATATGTAATATATACATGCACTTGAAAGAGGAAAGGAGTAAGTAGTCTTCCTTATCCAGTGTGGATAGGGTAAGAAGTATTGGGTTAAACAGGAGCACAGGAAATTTAGGTTAAACATTAGGAAACACTTGGTAATAATATGGCTAGTTAAGCACTGGAAAAGATCGCCTGGGGAGGTCACAGAGCCTCCCTCCTTGGAAGATTTCAAGGGTATGCAAGATGTACACTTACCAGAAATTATGCTTTTAAAGTTGTGGCAGACTTAGGCGACCTCTAAAAACCCACTTCCCTTTCTGAGGGCTACTATTCCCCCAGTTCGAAAGGATAATTCACACCAGGGAAATGGCAGCCCTGCCCGGATGCTGGAACGACACACGACAGCAACCCCAGCCCCTCTGGGCGCCAGCCGGGGCCTCGGCCCGGGCACAGAGGGGATCCCTCCCGCAGGCACCTCCCTGCCCGAACGAGCTCCCAGCACCCCACTGAACCAGCAGCTCCGCTGGCAGCCTTTGCCCTGCCAAGGTGCAAACGCGACTGCCCGAGGTTCTCCCGCCCGCAGTTCCCACCTGCGGCAGCGCTCGGCCGGGAATCGCTGCTGGCGGACACAGCGCGGCTTCACTCAACGCGCTCCACGTTTCCAGAGAAAACCGAACTGCTGGGCGAAAACACAGACTGCGCTCCCTGCTCTAGCTGAGAACTCATTTCAGAGGCAAACACAGCACTGAACACTGAAGGCCGAGCTACAGCCTCATGTAGCAGATCGTGTCCTACCCACTGCACCTCCTGCCCTGCTCGGGAGCATCTGCACAACAACCTGTGGGTAACACATGCAGAGAGAAGACATCGGATCGCTGGCCACTAGCCAAGAATTTATCCCTACAAGAAATGTGTTTAAACCCAGACCCAGCCACGTGTAGAATGCTCTGAATGACACAGTTGCTGAATGTTTCCATTAAAATGGTAACTAGAATATCGATCACTACGCTCACAGTCACAAAGATATTCATGTTCCTACCACCCACAGTAGTCCCAGACAAACGTCACTCCATCTCTGCCCACTGAAGTTACAGTGCTGTAAGAAAGTCACAGCTCCCAGAAAATGAGGAAGTTAGTTTATCTGAACTTACACAGTATGAGATGACATCGCTAAAATGATAATAAAATGGGGGAGATCAGAAGAAGGCAGAGCTTGTCTGCTGATTGAAAAGGCAAAGTGTACAAGAATTCTTGCATTCCCCTCCTGTACAAACACTGATCTGTATCTTAGGGTGTCAGTTGTAAAGGAGGTGTGATCTGTTACACAACATGTTTCATTCAGTTAACAACACTTACTTACATGCTAATAAAGCATGTATTAAGGATACATCAAACTAATTATTTAATCACAATTTCTTCCCCCATTCTCCTTAGCCTGGACTGGATTTGAGGCATAAAGAGGATTCATTAAATATTTCACTGTTTCAGTAGGCTTTTCTGCCATATTGGGCCAAGTTTCTCAAACTTGTAGGAGGAAGGAGAAAAGCCACAACACATGTGCATACATACTCACACACACACAAACACAGAGCAGGGAACGAGGAGATGATGTAGCCACTGGCAGGATGTGTCTGCTCTTGATTTCACACTGCCACCCAGCCCTTCCCTGGGTTACACGGTGAGGTTTTTTCCATGTTATTTTGTGTCTCAATGCCAGCACTGATTGTGGTGATTGATTGACTGAGCTGGTGCTGCAGGATTCAAAACAACAACCCTGGTGGCAGCAGCTCAGGGAAATGCAGAGAACACTGGGTTAATCTAAGGAGAGAAGAAACAACGCTGGTGATCTGCCAGCTCTAAGCATCCTACAATAAATTAGGAATAGCTATATTCATTGTTTTAAAATGAAAGATGCAAGCAGAGCCTGGCAGAAGCATTTTAAACACTCTGTGCTGGGCTTTAGCCTGTGGGCACCCAGAGAAAAAGCCCTCTTTCCTTCACATTGAGCTCTTCCTCACACATCTCGTCCCACCAGCCTCAGCACGTGGGCTCACAAAAGCCATTCCCTCCCTGCCCTTGGGGCGCAGGGGCTCTCTACCCGCCTGTCCCTGATGTGCCCATTCACTGTTATTCACCTACACTGAAATGAAGAGGTGCTCCTACACAGCATCTCCTTCCCTCTGGCAGCAGTGTCCCTTTCCCCGGGGTCTCCCCCCTCCGCGCTGAGGATCAATGAAACCCTCTCAGACTTCACTCCTGCACCTCCTACCAGGGTAAAGGAGGTGGAGATTCTTTTCCAGAAGCAATGTTTCTCCTTGGGAAAAAAACCCAGAGAATTCAAAGACGATCCTTGAGCTTTTTCCTTTTGTCACTTTTCCCCACCATCCCTTTATCTCCTGTGATCTCCTGTCCCTGCTCCCTCCACTGCTGCTGCCTCTTAATTAAACATTTTGACACTGACCCTATATTCATTTTATCTAACTCCCCTCTCACTCCCTTCAGCAGAGTCCCACCGACGTGGTCCCCGTTCTGTTTCTCCTCCCACTCAGCTTATAGTAGTAGCTCCTTGTCTGTTTTCTGATAGTAATTCAGCCTTCCCTGGCTGCATTTCGAAGATAAGCTGCTCCTACTGACAAAGGAATCGCTAATGGACGTGCCTGCTTTCCCATCCCGGGGACAGCGGCTGCTGCTGTCAGGAACTTTCTCCCTAGCACAAGTAGTTTTCCAGCATGCCCTGTAAAACAGACCACATTTATGATTGCTGGCATACTCACAGGGTTACCAGGCAGCTTTTTGCAGGACAGACTTTACAACTTGCATATAGATGGACCCAGACATGGCTCCGGTTCGAGACAATGGGAGATTTACTATTGCATGTTTTTGCACCATGATTTGGTGGCTTTGTATGAACAAAATAGAAACAGAAAATAATTATTTGTTTGCCAACCCACTGAATGTAGGGAAGAAGCACAAAGTTTTATTCATCTGCAAGCTCAGCAGATGTCAGTGTATGAATGGCCTGATTTCAGTCTCATTTTTGGACTAATGAAGATTTAATATAGCTAACAGAACCATGAGGTAATTTTGGGTTTGAACAAAAAGTGATTCCATATCATCCCATAACTCGCCACAATTAAAGATTAACTAACGCCATGAATTTTGTTGGTGGTGTTTTGTTAGAACAGCTTCTGAGGGGAGTGATAGTTCAGTCATTATTTGAATGTCTGCTATAGTGGAGTCTATCACCACTGAAAGCCCAGAATAATGGCCTGTGTTATTCTTTTGCATCTTTTTCTATACAGCTTTTGAGGGAGCTGTAATTGAAGAGAAATGAAAGGGCAGCCAACCAAGAGACAATACTGCAAGGATCAGTACTGGAATGTGAGACAACATACTTTAAAAGCTGAAACTTTAAAACTCCTGCTACGTGTGTACTTTTGAAAAGGGTAACATCAATAGCTAAAAAAAAGAAACCCCGGCTATTTTCTCCTGACTAAGAAATAATCAAACTAATTTTTTTTTATTTTTTGTTTATAATCTGTTGGCCTCCTATGAGGGCATGAAAAAAAGGATTAATGCCTTCACTGGGTACCTATTTTTTACTGCCGTTCTCTTTAGAAAATGTGATTAACTAAAAAGGTGAAAAGAGACCCATGGAATAGAGATATGAGAATACCAAGGCAGGGTGTTAAGAAGCAGGGACCCTACAGCAATTTACAAAAAGCTTGCAAAATATGAACTGCTCCTTAGCATCAAGTCCTGTGTCAACTGGGTCTCCAGTGATGTCAGTGCTGTACCCCCTGCTGAAAGCATTCCTGGCACTTAGAGCTGAAACACCACAGACAGCACTTTCCATACTTCAGTTTCGAACTCCAGTACTTACAGGATTGCAAGAGGATCACCATTGTGCAAGGACTGATGCACCAAGCTTAAATTTTCCTCCTGTTTCTACAAATATGAGAAGCAGAAGCTCTCTGAGGACCTGGTTTAAAGCTACTGAAGCCATTTTAAAGCCACTAAAGTCAGTGAAAATCTTTACATCTGTCTCTTGCACTCTTGGATTCTCCAAATACTTATGTGTGTACTTAATGTTCACAAGAACAATCCCACTGGAGAAACTGTTTGTCTTAAGCTCAGAAAATGGCCAAGTTTAAGATGACTTTAGCTAAATGTGGCCACGCTAGGCCCAGACATAAGCCTTTCCCCATCCAAGACAATTCAGCAATACTCTCAATTTCTGAAATTATCTGTGCATCTGAAGATATTTGGGATATGTTTGTGATCAAGACCTAAAATGATACAGTAAAGGACTGAGCTTGTTCAAATTAAGCTGGATCCCAAACACAGGAGTCACCGGATCATAAACATAAGAATGCTGAGGCCATTTCAGGCTGCAATAATCAATGTTTCCTCCAGTGTACACCCCAAAAAGATTAAGTTTATGTTGTTTTTAATGATGGAGAGTTTAACAAAGCATAATTTGGAACCAGTTTTCAGTACTCCTGCCAAACTCTGAGTAAAACATCATTTACCTCCTAAGTGAACATTTTTTCTGGCAGTTTTGTATGAATTAAACATTTTGGTCATTTAAAGGAAAAATGTTTAAAATCTGGAGTGTTCTTAAAATAGCAGATCAGTATACTTGAAATATCTTTTCTGATTTTAGGGAACTCCCCCATGCATGTAACATGCTATGAAAACCAGAGCTATTTTGCACTAATTTCAGAGCAAGCTGATGAAAATAGTATAATGAGGCAAAGCGCTCAGCAATGCCAGAGCATGGGGACCACAATGCTGTAATAGATGATATCAGGATGATGGCAAAATAATGTCACTGCAGTCACTGGAGACTACATTACTATGTCAAGATGATGGCAAAATGATTTTGACGCAAGTCTATTGAAACTCTGCTAAAATATCCAGATGATTGCAACATATCAGGCAAATGCCCCAGAGGCAGTGACTGATAAATTTGTGTTAAAGTGTTTCAAATACACCACTCTAACCTATGTTACGTGGGCAAGATCCTGGTCTGCCAATGCTTTAGCCTAACCTACCAACACGGGCCAAGGCTCTCAAAAGGAAGCTTTGCCTTTCGGTGCAAAGTTCTGATGATCCCAGGGATTCCTGGATACAGGGTTGATTTGGTCTTCTGTGCATGCACAGCTATAGTTTCAGACTGCCATAGCTGACAAAACAGGTCCACTTCAAATGTGGCCTCATCTGAGGTGAGCAGTTCTAGGAGATTATAGCAGTTCTAGGAGTTTATGGTGCAGAGAGGCAAACTGTGCCTTGGTGCTCCAGATGTGGAAATATCAGGTGATAAGTGAGGATCACAGCCAAAACAAGGAGAAAGCTTTCCCATCATGGAGAATGGTAAACATGTCACAGATAGCAGAGCTAAGGTAGCTTTAGTATCTTCTCCCCATATAAAGTAACAAGTTATTTAACAAGGGATGCTGTCTTAGATGAACTCACCATTTACCCAAGGGGGCTAATTTTTTTGCAGCAGTAAGACTGTTCCTGAGAGTCCCAGCAGAGCTCATGGACATCGACAGAAGTTAGCTGTGGAGAGCCTGATGGAGGCTGAGCAGATTACACTGGAGTTTAGCTGAGCAGATTACACTGGAGAACTGTATCAATAACAAGTAATAATGTCTTTTCCTTTTACGCAAGAAAAACTTGCAGAACATCAGCCAGCACTGCTCCCTGCTCTGCCAGGGCTGACAGTCCCTGAGTTTTAAGAGCAGCATGCTCAGCAGGAATGGTACGTACTGACTGCAGGACTGAGCCCTCCGAAGATTGTTACAGCAATTAGTGCAGAAGCAGCAACATTCTTGCTATCAGAACTAACAAGAAGCTGCAAGAGCTATTTCAACAGAAATAGTCAAGGCTGCTCTAATTATATGTTCTTTGCATAGGCTGGTGAGTACGATGATTTTAGAAACTGGGTTATTCAAGCTTCTGAGGTTACAAATGCTGCTGTGCCAGCTCCACCCACTAAGTAAAAGGTTGCACGCTGCAGTCAGCTCTGGCTCCTTCAGTGCAGCCACAGCCATGGGCAGCTTAGAAGGGAAAATAAGGCTGTTCAAAGAACAGCCAGGCATATTTAGGAGGTGGCCTTGCTGGACTTTCGGTTCCACTACAGGTATATTTCAACAGTGGTGAAAAGTGTTTTCTGCCATTTTCTAGTGAAAGAAGCCTTTACTGCTTGTTTTCTAACCTTGCTGCTCTGACCCACTTGTTCCTCACCTCCAGCTGACAGTGCTGGGCTGGCCATCGCATTCAGCTGTGCCCTGGATCTTGGGCTCATCATGTCTATTGTGAACAGATGGAGCTTGGGGTTCCTGCAAATCCCATCTGCTCCTGCAGCAGCCAATATTAGTAGTCCTTTAAGAAGAAGCCTACGACCCTCCAGAAATCCCAGTCATCTTTCTTCCTTTGCATTGTCACTTACTGGGGCAGATGGACCAGCAAAATATGGCAGGAGGTGTCAGCAGCCCCCCAGAACTGGGCACACCTCATCTTTCCAAAGGAATATGAGCAAGCTCCTTAAGGCCTTGCTCTGCAAATGTGGACTTGTGGCCACCTCTGCCAGAAAGCTGCCTCACCACAGTGCAAATCCAGCTGGAGGAGCCTGTACCTTATGGGTTAAGTGTGCAAAGGAGGCTGATGAAAATACAGGCTTTTGCACAACAGTTCACAGCCTCAGTTGACCCCTGGATAATTTTTTGGCTCAGATTTAAAGACCTAATCCTAATTTACAGAACTTTTATTGTGCCAGGGCTAAGTTACGTGAAGACCTACATTCAGGCACACCTCTCCACGCAGTTACACTCACAAGAGAAACCACATCCAGGAATTCTGTCACTCCTGAAACTCCAGGAAAGGGGAGCACAAGTACCCTGTGGGAGACGAGACTCAGCTGGAACCTGGCCTGCTTCAGCTCAGCATTTCTCCTCAGAAGAGAGGTGAGACATGACAGAAGAGAAGGGGAACACAGAGAGCAGGAGTGCCTTTGCATGCAGCTCTTCAGCTGACAGGTTTTGCCCATGCTTATGCCACAGGCTCAGCTGGAAGATACAGGAGCACATTCCCATTTCAGATGCCCACCCAGCTGTCTTGCTAGCCCCTGTCAAAGCAGACCCAGCCACCCACCACCATCCCTTCCCATTTCCTGGGAAGAAGCCTGGCTGCTTGGGCACCAGGGAACTGATTTGCATGCCTGGGGATCTTGGATCCACTGGGAACTCTCCTAAACCATTCAGTCTAGATGCAGCCCCCATACAGGTGAATTACAAATCCCAAGTTAGAATGCCTGATCCTGTATAAGTGGCACAAAGGAACAGATTTTGCTTTATGTGACCAGAAGAAAACCCTCCCTCACTACAGGGATAAAGCCAAGTGGAAGTGATTTCTGTACCTTTCCAATCTCATTAGGGATTTTAACTGGGAACAAAGGGGTATTTGGAATGCTTTGGTCCAGTGATCTTCCATTTCATGTAAACTCCATTCTAGTAGTGGAGAATGGAGTGATCTCGTGATCATTGTTTAAGTCATCCAGGGTCTGTCAGTATATACTGATCAGCATATAGTTGCATCTTTGACATCTTCCCCATTCTCTAGTGCTGAGCACAGTTGTGCTTTTACATAGAATCTGGTAAAAATACAGGTTGTTTTGTTTCCTATCTAGACAAATCTCTGCTTCCAGTAGCACTAGCTGAATACAGAATAATGCCATTAAATTCAGGTTGATGGCTATTAAATTATTTGGCCCTCAAACATGCTACTCAGTGGTTGAAATACAGGCATCTCTCCTGGAGTCACCATGACAGTAGCAGGAAGCAACTGGATTGTGAACACTGTTCTTTTAGCATGAAACTAGCTGTTGTAGCTCAATTATTTCCTTTATTTTTCTACTATCACTAATATAAATCAATACTTTTCCATCTGCTCCCATTTCTAGACTTGAACCATGTATTGCCTTCCTAACCATTATGCAACCTCTTGACAGAAACCCATTATAAACCTTTCAATTTATTCTGCAGCACAGCTCTGCTAGTGATATTTACATCTATAACATACACATCTCATACTCCTTTCTTGAAGCCTCTTTTATTGCACCACACTTGCACACTGTACTCACTTCAGCCTCTAGCCAAGGCAAACACAGACAAAAGTATACTTCTTAAATATATTTCCGTTTTAACTGCAGTCTTCAGTATTTCCAGTGAGAGGATCATAAAGAGCTGTCAACAGAAAAGGGAGTTGATTTCAATTTTTAGTGCCTTCACAGTACAGGAGACTTGTTAAAGATCACAGCACTGTGGTGGATGTTGAGCTGTTCCACTCAGTGTATAAAGCTGCCCTTTAGATGTGCAAGACACAGGCACCCACCCCAGCTGCTGATCCCCTGCTTGTGCAAACCAGACACTCTCTTTTCCTACAAACACATCCATGCATTAGTTTCACAGCACAGAAGCAGCAGCCTGACAGGACCTCTGGCTTTGGTGGCAGGACCCGACAGGTTCCACTGCTGATCTAACAGGACCATACTTGTTCAAAGTCACACCTGTCTTCCTGCCAGTCCTACTCACAGTTTCTGCTGGTCTTGAAGTAAGGCAGGTGGTAACTACAGAAGCCAGACTCTGCCCAAAGTAGAGCATGAAGTAATTTCCCTGTATATATATATATATATTTCTCCCAGGCTAACTGCACTGTTGTCTTTAAATTACACTCTGCATAGCCCACAGCCCAGTCTTCAATAGCAACACACAGGTATGAGAACACTCCTTGCTGGACCAGTCACTGGCTAGCTGGGTGTAACATCAGCTCAACAATCAACCCACAGCAATTTTGGAAGTGTTTTTGTCCTGGGTAGGAGCTTAAAATGATGAAAAATAAGTGGAACCCCCTATATTGCCTTGGTGAAAGCCCCAAACGGGCTGTGCATTTGCAGTAGACAAAGTTCCAAGAGAACAGGGATTGTCAGCTGTCACAGCTGTTACCTTGCAGGAAGAGGGGAGCTGCCATCCTGGGTCACACCTGCTGTCCCTGTAGTCTGGTACCACGGACCAGAGGAACTGTGCCTGTAATGGTTGATTATGGAAAAGCCTGCCCTAGAGGGAAATATTTCCTTAAGTCTCATCAGTCAGTACTTACATATGCTGTGAATCATAAGCATTTAAATCTCTTAAGATTTTTATCCTAGTTAACATCAGTGTAGATAAGCTCATGACCTGTTTCTGAACATTTAATTGTCCTTTCTTGAATATTAGTAAGGTCTCAATATTTTATTTCTCACACAGGCAGAAAAACAATACTTTGTTTGTGAGTATGAAGTCTGAGTAACTGTACTCACTGGTGATATCTTGTGCGAGTAACTGTACTCACTGGTGATGTCTTGTGCAAGTAAGACCCAGCACTGCAAGCAGATAGAGGAGAAGCTCCCAGGCCTCTGAATAGGAACAGCATGGCAGAAAAGTAGGGGAAAAAAAAGCCGTATCTTGAAAGAAAATTATCTTTCTACATCTTGCATGGCTTTTGGCTTTGTTACTATGAAAGATGTCTTGAGAATTCCCTGATGCACCTTTTGTCTTAGATTCATTGTTTTACATATCACTATTCTGTCAGCCCTCATTTGCCCATTTCCTAAAGTGTTCTAAAAATCGGTTTTCCTCAGATATTTCCATCTGTTCTTAATGAGAGGAAGCTTCATTTCCAAACAAAGTACAGCCCCACTCACTGTATTCTCTGCTGCTCAGTGGTGCAGCCACAGCTACACCCTAAGCTAACTTGTCAGTGTTAGTCAGGACCTAGCCAAGAACAGCCTCCCCTCCTGTGTGCTCTGCAGCACTGTTCCACTTGTGATCACTGAAGGGCTTAAGAACTTGCTCTGGCACATTTGACCAGTTTATAAGAGGGAAGCTGGACTTGCCACTTATTACTGTGTTACTTAGGGGTTTTTTTTTTTTTGCCTCTTTGATCTCCCTCAATGTTTTAGTCACAACATTTTCTTAGGCCAAAGAAATAAATATGACTTTATTTATGTAACAGTATTCTCATTGACTTGGGATTTTTCTCTCTTGTGTTTATAGCATAGTTCAGTTCACACAAAAATGTAACCTGTACACAAACCCCTGGCTATGGCACCAGTGCTGATGAGCTAGTCTGCTCTTCATGTGCACTTAATACCTTGGCACCATGGCTTGGCACTTGGTCACATTTCAGTGCTGTGTCCAGAAAGGAAATAGGACTGTACATAAAAAGATACCAGAGCTACCCAAAGAGTATTAGGGGTGAGGTATCTGGTTGCAAGCAGGAACATGACTAAGAAATGAAATAATAATTTTGGTGTAGATGTGACTGTTCTGATAATCACACAAATTCTGAGAGCATCCTGTGTCTACCAAAAAGGTGAAATTCTGGTTCTACTCAAGTAAAACTTCAGAAGTTTCCAAACACCAGAGTAAAATCAGCCACAGCTGACTGCTCATGCACTTAATAGGTAGTGTGCCTTCTCTCCTGAAAAACCTGCCTCTCGAGTATTTATAAAACATTACATGGTGTCAGAAGTTATCTTGAGCCAAAGATGGAGCAATTACTTCCCTCAAGTCTGCTGGATTTATGAGGGAAGTGTGCAGAAAAATGGTGTCAGCTTAGCAACATTTTAAAATATTCTTCTCTGGCACAGGGGCTGCTGGGGAATCAGCTGAAGGGCAAGTGGTGACACTGCTTGGGGTACGGGGTGCTCAGCAGCCCCCTAAGTACACGGTGTATTGGGAAAGGAGAAAAAGAATTTAACATAGTGTTAGGTGATAAATAAAAACCTTACAGCGATTGGGAAGAGCAGTCAGATAAACTTGCATTGAAGTCCCAAAGCAGAAGATCAGCTTCAGAATCAATGGGATGTGCTGGGGTGTGCCACCCATACATAAACATCACAGGAGTACACACAAGGAAAGCAATCACATACACATTAATTTCAAAAATTTCAAACCTTCTACTGCCAAAATACAGTGCCAGAGCAGCAAACATATAAGATGAGGTTTTCAGTCACAATCTGGATTCTTTGTGCCTTTGCTCTAGGAAACAGGGGCTACAGCAGCTGGCGTAACCCAATAGGCAGCAGGTTTACCTAGCTCTGCTTTGGATAGAACCTACACGTTTGGCTCTGCCTCCTTCCCTAAGTTTTACTCGTCATATTTCCCCAACCAAATGCGCCCCACTCGCTCCTGCTGACAGTGACCCCGCAGATACTCCCAGCTTGGCTGGAGCCGCGATGAACTTTCGGCTTCTCCTCACTGGGTGTGCCCTGTCCTGCTGGGGATAAAACGGCGCATTCAGCTGGTGCTCACCACAAGGAATAAATAAAGCCAGGAAGGAACTGGGGGCTGGCGGGAGAGCCGGCGGTGGCGGTGACGGGCGCGGTGCTGGCCCCGCTCGGGGCTGGCCCCGCGCCCTGCAGGCGCATCAGCCCCGGGCGGGCCCGCGCGGCCGTGGGGACAGGGCTGTGCCTTGGGGACAGGGCAGTGCCTTGGGGACAGGGCAGTGCCCCCTCGCCACCTCTGCCGTGGGGACAGGACCGTGCCCCCTCGCCACCTCTGCCTTGGGGACAGGGCCATGCCCCCTNCACGGCGGTGCCCCCTCGCCCCCTCTCCCGGGCACACGGCGGTGCCCCCTCGCCCGGACGCGGCAGCTGCTGGTGGAGCCCCGCGGGCAGAGGGCCCCCAGCTCCCCCTGCCTCGGAAGCAGCTGTGCCCCTTGGTGCCACACCGCTGCTGTGCCACCAGCTAATCCAGATCTGTGGAACCACAGCAGGAGAGCCTAGAGGAAATTTGTTTGTTTTCTTTTTTTTAAAAGAGGAATAAACCCAGGAGAGAGTTTCCCAGAGCCAGGCTAGCAAGCCAGCACCATACTCCCGAATTAGCACCACTGGAGCAGAGCAATTCCCAGTATCAGCTGGGAAAGGGCAGGAGCAAGTGAGCAAAGCAGGCAGAGGGGAACACTTAATACAGAGCCTGTCTAAATAAGTACCTTGTGCCTCTGCCAGGAGCCCCAGCTGTCAGCACCACCTTTCACCTGAGCCCGCTGCCTCCCGAGCCAGCTGGAGGAGGATGTGTGCAGGCAGTTCCGACGGCATTCAGGGAGCCGAGCACCACGAGCTGCTGCTCCCACAAAGAGCTCAGTGGCTGGGAGGCAGCAAGGCTGGGGCTGAGGGGGAAAGGTGCTGGTAACAGGGATCTGTGGTCGCTTTCATGCACACTGCTTCACCTCTGAGCCACCTGAGGTGTCACCTGAGGTAGGGGACAGTGAACACCCAGCTCAGCTCACTGCCCACAGGTGCTCTGGATAGCTCAAGGCTCCTGTGCTCAGCCCAGCTGTGCCCTGTGGGCTCAGCCAGAGGTTCCTCACATTGCTGGGGCACAGCCCAGCAGTGAAGGCACAGGGCAGACACGGCTACGAAACCACCCTGGTGAGGCACGTCTGTCTCATTTCTTTGAAGTTGGACAGATTTCAGAATGACTCAATAAAAGTTACAATTCACAGTATTGAAAAAGATACTTTAAGGAAGGCACTTTGAGATAATCCAACCTGAGACCATACTGGCCTCTGGAAAAAAAAAATGAAACCACTATGGAGGAAAATGAATATATTAAAAACATTGCAAAAGTGTCTTGCCAGCCAAATTGAAGAAGGAATTGATCACTGATACCTGGATTCAGGACCTGATTTCCTACTTGTTAATTTCTAGATTTTATTATGTCCTTAAACAAGTGCCTAACTCTGATTCAGTATTCTAGTTTGCATTCCAAAAAAAACCCACAAAACAAGATATTATGTGAAACAACTTATGTTTATATGTACTTCCAGGCCTTAAAAAAATTTGGCACACACTTTTCTATGACATAGTTCAAAGCAGTGTTTTATATAATCGCTGTATTTCAAAGGCATATGAAACTGAAAACTTGATAAGAAAATCAGAAGTGGAATGTTTAACTTCAAAGAGAAATAAAACCTCACTTCCTACTTCTGCCCCACTGTTCTACATTGCAATTAAATGAGAAGTTTCATACAAAATACTGTGATTTATCACTAGGAAAAATGTAGAAGCTAGCTTGTACTTTAATAAAGACTGCCCAGCTTATGGAATTGTGATGCCCAGCTGTGAATATATTTTACTAATAAATTGCATCCACTAAAGAAAAAGACATGAATGAAGCTTCAAGATAAAAGTAAGGGCCAGGCATTAAGAAATAGAAGGTTGAAAGAGTCCAAGACTTACATCAAACTTACATTTTTTGTTAATTTCTTAAAATGCTAAACCAAAGAATGAAAGTAAAACTCCAAGGCTAGAACAAAGGCATCAGTAGGGAAAACCACATCAGTAATCACCAATACAGAAACTATTCTATGGGGTTAAATTAGTATTTTCAGGAATCAACATCCCATACACCTGTTTCAAGCTGCCAAAAAAGAAGCCACAAACAACCAAACAAAATCACCAAAAAACCCCTTTCATCAGAAAAATAATCTTTTTGCCCCTGCTCCCTGAGCCCCTCAAGGACTGGAGGGAAGCAGGACAGTGCTCAGAGCACCCCGAGCTCAGCTAAGGCAGACGGGGCTCACCAGGGTCTGTTACCCTCGCGGTGGGAATTCCATGGAGGAGAGAGTGGGAGCAGGAGCCCAGCTGGGATCTGGATTCCGTGACTCCTTCAGTGCACGCCGCCTTTCATCCAGGGCTTGTGGCAACTCCACAATTAAGAGCTTAATGCACGTAAGATATACTTTGCAAGCAAAACATTATTCATTAACAAATCTGATTAAACTGCTAATGCAGTGAGCACTAGCACAAGTTCAGAAAGACAAATAGTCTCAGTGGTGCAGTGTTTGTGAGGAACATTACCCGTAAATGGATTTTAACTATTTAAATTGGCTTCTGTTCAGGAACTATGAAAAGACACAATGCAGCACAGAACACTTCATTTAGCTTACTGGGCTTAATGTGAGGAGGAAAGAACCCTACAGATTAAGGTTTCTGACTTCAGAACAGTAATATGTGTAATTCTGAAAAGATACCTGTGTGATAATCCTGGACTTAAAAAAAAAAAAAAAAATTCCCCCAGCAGCACTTCACTGCTTATTAAAGATTTGTTGGTAAATGGTGTTTCTTACTGTGTGTAGAACATTTTAAACCCATTCCATATAGACTAAATCATGTTCAAATCCTGGATTCCACAAATGTACACTGTGCTTTGCTGCTGTACTGGTAAAACTGTTCAGCTTTCATCCCTTTATAAGCCTTGTGATATTTCAGATCATGGAGGCAAGTTGTTACAGGAGAATTTTAGCTTTTATCTTTTTACTAAAGGTATATTTTCATCATTTTGGCAGGACTAAAAAAAGTTCCCAGTGGCCACGACAGACATCTGATGGCTTTCCCTCCTTTCACATGCCTACTTTTCCTATTTTTTTCAGAAGCCTGATACCAAATCCTGTAAGCAAGTAACTTGGCCTGACACATGCAAATAAACCGTAATAGCTATTCCTGCTTGATTGTGCCCCTGCTAACTCCAGGTCCATTCTGAGCCTTTAGGAAGAACCCATTTCACTGCAGGCAGACACCAAGCCCTTATCTCCGTGCCGGGCAGGGTGTGGGAGCCCGGGGTGTGGGATGTCTCGGAAGGATTCCCGGCGCTGGGTTTTACTGCCTTCCTTTGATCCCTCTCCGAGAGGTGGTAGGTGCACAGCTCTGACCTACTGAACTCAGCTAGGCTAATGTGGCCAGAACGCTGCAGTAATTGTTTCATTGTATGAACGAGAGCTCCAATTGCTTCTGTACAATGCCAGCCCACCAAAATGCATATTCCTGGGTAACCTGAAAAATGAATAGTTTAAAAAACTCTAGGTGGGGTTTTTTTGCTCTTCCCATTGATCTTTTATTTCATTCCCTAAAACTCAAGATAAGCCTCAACCCAGAAGATCTGAGATCAATGGGAGTTTTAACTAAATCAGAGCTGTAAGATTTGGCCCACAGTTTTCAGAACTCTTCCTGCAGCCTGAGAAACATTGCTAGTCAAATCTCCCGGTGATAACAAGCTGTGTACACACACTGTTTACAGTGGCCTGATATAAACTTTACATTATAAACTCAGCACCTTTTCCTCTTACAGCAGCCTGTTTCATATGTTCAAATCTTCTTTGATGGCAGTCACAAAACCAAGCAGTTTGGAATCTCTGAAACATCTAGGGAGATAGAAATCAAATGGTGCTCAAGCTAGTTAATTAAAACATTTCAGAATCTTTCACCTGCGGAGTCAAGCTGTTTTGTTAAGCAAAGAATTGAGAGACTAACAGAGCAGGTGCTGCTGCAAGCACAGATTGCCAGAGAAAATCACTTTATAGAAGCCCATCAGAAGTAGTCTGACTACAGGATCTAATAGAGAGGGCAGCGTATGCTCATTGCTTCTCATTACCTGATTGTGAAATCTTTACTTTAGGAGAGCTCTCATTGAAGTCAATAGGGATTTTCCCAGAGTCAGACTGCAGGATTGGGACCACACTGTGCCATTATGGCAGATATCACAAAGACCAGGCTGCCTATATTAGAGCTTTCAATGGCAGCATCTGATCTGAAGCCAAATGAATTTAATAGAACACTTTCCATTGATTTCATTGCAGACCGGACCAGGGGAAGAGTCACCTAATGGCTGAAACAGTAGAACGAAGCATCCTTGAAGTTGTTTAACAGGTTGTGAACATATATATCTATTCTCTCCCTCAAGGAAAAAAAAAAAAAGAACAGTTATTAAGGACTATGAAATGATAGCACAGAAAGGAAAAACACCTAAGCTGCAATCAGCTGGAATGATGTGCATCCTGCTTGGTATTTCAGGGCATCATTTATTGATTTTTAATGGAAAAGAATGTTAAAAGGTCAGAAGCGAACATCTGCACACCACTGCACATCTGAGCAGTACCAATGAAGTCAATGATGCTTGATCCATTTGTGCAGAAAGACTAAGGCCAATGCTTACAATACCAATTGTCCAAGACCTGTCCTGCTGGGAGGTCTCTTGAGCCCTGGCTCTGGAGGACCCCCTCAAAATCATTGCCAGTGTATGTGAGCAAGAGTATTTGCATCAATCAGCAATTCCCAGGACACAACTCTTAATCTGTGTAATCCTTTAATTTATCTGCATTTATATGGATGCCCCAGTCCTACCTAGGATTATAGGTAACAGTGTAAAACAAAGCACACCATTTCTTTCCAGATAAACTAAGAGAAGGGTAACCAGAGAATATTTTAAAGGACTTTTCTGAAAACATTTACTTCAGGAAGAAACCTTCCCAAACCCTTGTATACCCACTAGGCTCTTAAAATGCAATCCCACTTTTCTACCCACCTCAAAAGTTGTAACCCAGATAAAGCATTTTTACTGGGATGAACCTTGTTTTTCCCAGTGAACTAACCTCCTTCTGGCAGTTCATCTTTGCTAGGACATATGTGCTGCCTCTGTTCCATTGGTGCAGCTTTGTGTTAGCAGTTACCTTTGTGTTGCCCCAGAAGGCAAGAACATGGACTTTACAGGGGCTAGAAAAGAGAGACACTTTCAGAAAGAACAAGTGGCAGAAAGATGGATGTGCAGTAATGAAGCTTCTTCCAACTTACCTCTCTCTGTTCCCTCCCATGAGTGAGCCAAAACCAGCAGTGTTCTCCTAGTCTCAACTGTACTGATGGATATTCGTGTGTGAACCAAAGCAGGTAAAACTACCATTTACAAGAGCTGCCTTCTAACATATAGAATTATTTTTCTTAAAAATATCATAAAAAGATAATTCTATTGTAACACATATTCTGTGCTTGCAAATGCACTATGTTTGCTGTGTTAACTTCCCAGGGTCCCTAGCATGCATTACTGCCAGTTACCATCTCCCTCAAATGAGCACACCAGTCAAGATGAGATTGTACAGATGAACTTCTTTATTTTTCAGAGGCAATCTGTCCTTCTGGTGCCCCCTCCCCCTCTTGGATGTTCTTTCAGAGATGAAAAGAGCCTTTCTAAGCAGTTGCTTCCTTTCCATCCCTGCTATTTTCTAATAGGCAATGGCTCAGTATAGAAGACTTGAGGAAGGGTACTGAACTGGAGTCAAACTTGAGATTTCCCTGTGCATCTATTCCTTCATTTGCCAACCACTGTAACACTGAATCATCTTCCAGGTTAAATTCATTACTTTCGGTTCATTATATGGAAGTCTTTTTATGAAAAGTGGTACATACTATTATGATATCAATGTCATTTTATGACAACTCTTTGTGCAAGATTTTCTTCCCTGTCCTGAAGGGGGAATGAGTAAATGTAACTGCCCTTCTAGGTGCACTCTCCTCAGGAAGCAAACCTAGAGTTTCTGCATCAAAATACCTAAGCACCACTATCTCATATGAGAGGGCCAAAGCTATGAGGTGGATGAGAAGCAATAGCAGATTGAAGCCTCTGTGCACATATAATTGGGACAAAGAGCCATACGACTCAGGATTACACATGCGTGCATAATTATATGTTACCCAGCAATTATGTGGAGAAAGCACTGCCCATCTAGGTCTGCAACAGCTACTGTGCACACACACAAAGCATCTACACGCTGCCTTATTGAGGAACAGGAATGGAACAACTTTTTTTAAAAAAAAAAAATCACCAAAGAGGACAAAAAAAGCATATGTTAAGGTATGATTGACAGCCGCCATAATGGACTGTCATGTCAAAAGAACTGCCTTGCTAATTCTCTTACATAATGAGCTAGATGCTAGGCTCTCCTTGCAAGTTTGATTGTGCACCCTTCCATCAATCTTACCGACATCTTGGCATCTAAAATACAGCAAAACCACTTAACAAGGGCTCTTTAAACAGGCAAGAGGAGGGATGTCTCTGCGTATTAAATGTGATGTGGAGGTTGCTATGGTAAATTTGAGCATGTGAACATTGCAGTGCAAAATTCCATACTGGTGGCTAGAGCAGAGGCTAGCCATGCCTCCAGGTTCTTTAAGTATACTTGGATTGCATTATTCAATGAGTGGAAAAAATATGGTTCTGGTGCCACTTTCATGGTAAGGAAAAAAACCCCTGCCTTTGTCTAATCCTTTTCTTTGTGTGTGTCTGTAGATCCCCAGGGTATTGATGAGGAGTATCCAAAATGGGTTGTAGTATGTTCTCTCTGCAGCCTTCAGATACGGGGCTCCATCCCCCAGACTACTTCAGTAACTAGGACTGGAAATATATATGCATTTCTCTCTCTTTTTTTTTCCACTTCGTCTGGTTGTCACAGTTACATAATGCTGCCAGTTGTAATCGCAGCTCAGTGGTGTTGTTAGGCAACTCCGTTAGCTTTAGTTATTGAATTGAAAATTGCCATATAGGTGTCGACTATCTGCCCCGCAGTTCTGGTGATTATAGCTTTAACTATTGGCACTTCCCTCATTACCAGTTCTCCGAGTTCCCATTTTGCTTGCCAAATTTATAATCCACAGAGCCCCTTCAGCTGTGAACTGCTCCCACCCAAGCAATTGGAGATTAATTGCCAGCTCTACTCCAGGGCCCTGTAGCAGAGGGGGACTGAGCTGCTCATCAGAGTGAAGTTTAGTGTATAAACATTTACTGGGATTTACTGTTCTCTGGGTTATTTCAAGTTTCCCTTTCAGAAGAAATTCCATGGGAAACCTATTGATTTCCCAGCTCCATAGTGACATTTCTTAGAACGTTTTCATTGTTTTTACTCATTTATTATTGCAAAAGTACCAAAACAACTAACACACTACAAGCTCACTGATATCTCTGCCATGGCCCATAGCACACAGGACCTGCCACCACCATTATGCCTATTTTATCCAGTGACTTTAGAGCTATTTATTCAGGGATATTATTGTTTCTGTGTGTTCCATTTATCTATTTCTTCCTATCTTTTCTTGCTCACATTTTTAAGTTTTAAACATCAGTTTATCCTGTGCTCCCAATGTCTGCCTTTTCCTTTTGGTCAAGAAACATTCCCCTCCACAAAGCATCATTTTTTGCATGCGCGATTCCATTGTTCTCCCTTCGCAAAAATCAAACTCTCTGGCAGACAAGTCCTGGGCTGACTGAGCACAAATGCTGATCTGACTATTCAGTATGATCCTCACAACTGGAGTTATTTTCAACCCCCTCAAACCTCCCTCTTTCCAGCACTTGCTTGGTTTCGGCTTCCAGGGGTTTTGTGCCATTACTGACAACATTAGAGCCTTCTCTGTGCTTTTGTTTAAACACATTTAACAGGACTCTTAACTTTCTTCAACTCAAAAACATTCTCCTAAGGCACATCCCATGGCTCCAGAAATCAACCCCATTCTATATACAGCCCCTCTGACAACAACAGCACCAATTCTGTCTCACCCAGCCAACCTCCACAATTTCCACAGTCAAATACCAGCCACAAAGAAACAAATTTCACACCCAAAGCACCATTTCTCAAGCAACTGTCAGTACAACACTTGTTTTGCTGGGGTTTCTTACTCACCTCATGCTCCCATCTCTCCTCATTGTGGTTCCAGGCTCCCCCAGCACTCTGGATTAGCTTCCAGCTCCACAGTGCTCCCTCTTATTCAGCCTTTCCTCTCACCATTGCACACCTGCAACCTCTTCCCCAGCAGCACCCAGGAAGCCTCAAAAGCTTTGCCTCCCTTCAGGACTCTCCCTTATTTGCCACAGCTGTTACCAAATTACTGCCACAACGGTTCAATTACTAGAGTTGCATGAAGGTATTTAAAAGCTTGTGGCTGTGCCTTGTTAAGTTCATGGGGGTAGAAGTGACTTTCTGAAAGCATGAACAGATATGGGGAAGTTACCAAGTCCATTTTATTAATTTTAAATGCCATTGCTGTCCCTTATTTCCTTAACACTTCAGCTAAATTTTGCCCCAGAATTTCTGTGTACACTTTTCAAAGCTGTATGTCTGTTTTGGCCACGTATTTGTTCAGTTCACTCATGAACACCTTGGTAACAAATTTATCCTCTGGGGTCCTGAATCCTGCTCCAGCCAATCCCATATAAACAGAAGTCTTGCCCATTCAGCACGTATCAGTTTAATATGAGTGAGGTATTTGCAGAGGCACTAGGAGTGAAATTTGGGATGGGAAGAATATTATGTGAAGAAAGCACGTGTTACAGACCCTGTTCAGCTCCTGATTCTACCTCTCATAGGCTTCTTGGTGATCTTGGATACTGCTTTACTCCTTTATGACTCAACTTCCTACTGTAAAATAGTAAGGATAATCTGTTTGGAACGCCCAGTGCTTGTGAGGTTGTGGGGAAAGAGCTACTAGACAGGAAAGTAAATAGAAAGATAAAAAGATCTTTTGCTCTCATCTATTGGATTAAGTTTTTTTTTCCACCTAGCCCTCTTCAGAGTACTTGAAAGTGAAAAAAGAATTGTATTTCTCAGTGGGCTAGATAGTCTCAGTGAGAGCATTTCTCCATTTTTTAAAAGTGTCTCTCATTTCAATTGTCATTCAGGGAATCTGTTTTGTTTAGGTTTTTTTTTTTCCCCACTTGTGTATCTGTTCTACTTCTAGCTTTGTTATCCTGAGTTCAAAAACATTTCCACTCTTACTATTCAGATGGCTTTGTGTTCAAAACTCCAGACATCAGCACTATATGATTTGTAACATGACATTTAATATTTTTTCAAGTGTGTGTTTCTCTATGGGGCTTTTAAAATTGCTTCTAGTAAGGGCAATCTCTTAAAAGAAAAAAAAAAAAAAATCATGGCTGTCTTGCTTTGCATGAGCATGTAAAATCACCTCTCCACTTTTTGCAATTTTGTGGTTTCTTCTATGACAGTACAGATTAATGGATGCATTTTTTGTTTCTCAGAAAGATCTAATCATAGCACGGAAAGAAAAGAGAAGCCAGTGAGAATCCTCTGATCAGCCAACTCTCCCTAGATCAAATGCTCTCTGTTTGGGAACATCTGCCTTAAAAGATACCACCTGTTCATAAAAAAAATACCAATAATAAAGTGCTCATATGTCAAATATTGCAAGGAATGTTTAAAAGCTTATAATAATCATTCTTTGTAAAGTAACTAGGTTATAAATTTAAGCTGAAAATAATATTGAAAAGCCAAAGCAAGTACATCTGCCTCTGTGGTTGGTATGACAGGATGGTGCATGTAGAGCCATGAGCACATTATAACATTTGATATTTTTAATCAAATCTCATTTTAAGATGTGATGTGTGTTACTCCACTAAAGGTCATTTTAGTTACAGTAGCATTAAGGGTTTTCAATAAAACATTTTAAATGCCAGTTATATAACTGCTTTTAAAACATTTAACAGCCACATTGGTTACATGACCTGAGACAAAGGATATTTTCTCAGCACTTTGATATATTGTGGCTAGATTATCCTTATGGGAATGTTCAGTTCCATAACGGCCTCAGGTCATCCCATAATATGTGGTATAGGATTTTTTTCACCAAAACAATAATTGCTAATGAAGCCAGTGGTGATGGAAGTTCAATGACATGGCAGAGGATGGAGACTGCAGTCAATAATAGCAGCAGACACTGGCCAGGACAAGAAGTTCATCAGCACTATTCAAGGACAAGGAGATGAAGCAGTAAGGGATGAACACTCACAGATCTGGGCCTCAGCACTGCATGGAAGTTACAGAAAAATAACTCAAGGAAACAAGTTTTTTCCTCCCCTGAATTTCCAAGAGTTTTGCGCCATTAAAATATGCTAGAATTTGAGATAGATAGAATATATTATAGGATATGTGGGATATAGTTTCAGGACCTGATACCCAGGAGTACCTGGGCACATACAGAGATACACCACTCCATACCTCTCCTTTAATTTTGAGACGAGGGGATGCTGTGAGATGAACAAGCTCCACGTGATGTACAGAAGACTCATGCCAGATCTTATTATTGAGGGTAGACAGCTATTTCCTGTTACGTTCTCTGCAGAAAAACATCACTGGAGCAGCATTTTCAGCTGTGGCATCTCCCCTGCCAACTCTCAGATGCTGGATCTCGCTCCCAGACCCAGCAACCTTTTTGACTCCCAATCCCCGTGGCAGATGATGAGCCAGTCAACAGGACACATTGCTCTCTGTTCCCTTAATTTGGTTTTTTTTTTTGTACTTATCTCTTTGGGTTTTGGGTTCTTGTGGTTAAAGTCATCTATTCCTATGCAATCCTGGACTGTGGAGCATGGATGTGGTTGGCAGTGGGCTCTAGCCATGCTTGTAGACTTGTGTCCCCTCAAAGCAAAGGAAGTGGATTGATTTTTTTTTTTAATAAAAAGAAAATATTTGTCGCAAAAATGAAATAAAAATAATACATTGTTATTTTCTCCTGCTCTGAGCAGGAGTTATTTGATGACCTTCTGAGGGCCTGTCCAGCGTGAATTATTCTAAGAAAATGTGTATATTTGGTGAAAAGCAATATTAGCAAAACCAACAGTGGCAATCCTTTTTCACTGCTCTTAGGCATCATGTCTTTCTCAGTGACTTCAGGTCATAATGAAATTAAGAAGTTGCTGTGTTTCAGAATAATATCTTCCACAGCCAATTTTATCACGAGCCAATGAAATAAATGTTTCCAAAGTGAACAGCTGGCATCTCTTTTCATAAAAGATTCCCTTTTAGAACGCTATTTCCAAACAATATTACAGTGGCTCCATTCACATGGCTATAGTTAAGACTGTGTCAATACTTCTCTTATAAACCTTGTTTTTCAAGGGTTTATAACTTTACAGCTGAGCCATAATTAGCTGAGATTTGAGTTAAGGCACAAGAGTTCAGTCTGTCTGTGAGGGCATTTTTGCTAATATTAATAAAATCAGTTTTAAATCATACAAGAGTAAAACACAGTAATTTATATGCATAAAAAGGATTCTTGAACATTTAACAGCTTTGATTTTAAAAAAGGAATTTTGACAAGTGATTAGAATACACTATGATCTCCATATTTTTTGTCATTTTAAAAGAAAAAGAGCAAAAATATCACTTTAGAAACTCAGTTTGACAAACATGGAAATTCAAAATCAAAGTGGATGCTCTCTCCTTAATTTATGTTGTTATGAAGAATGGGTACAATGGTCTCATTAAAAGGCACAGAATCAAGCTCATGTTCTGTGGCTTTACTCAGTTCTTGCTGGCCTCTAAGCAGAGCTTTTAATCTTTGATATGATTTTGTTTGAGTGTTTTATGACAATACCAATTTGCCTCCTGCCTGTTGCTTTATGGTCACTCCAGCCTCAGTTTGTTAGCTTGCCCATCTTTCTGCATGCCCTGTTTCCAAAGCTGCTCTTCATTACAGTGCAAAACGAGCACCTCCTGTTTCCCACCCCACTCATCCTCGGCCGGGCTCCACTGCCAGCCCCAGCCCCCCTTTCAGCAGAGTCCCCCCGGCTTCTGTCGCTGGGGCTCTCCTGGCTGCACCAGGATTGCACAGCAAGGAGAGCCAGCTTTGGCTCTCTCCCTGTCTGTCTTCACAGCAGCGTCTGCTGGCTGTCCCCAGAGAGTGAGCAAGCAGTGAGAAACCCTTCCAGTGACACACAGGATGGGCACAGCCAAGGAGCTCCCTCACGGACATTCAGAGTGGACCTCTGCACTAACACAACCACATGAAACCCCCTCCCCTTTCTTCCCTGTGTAGGCACTGTCAGTGTTTTCCTCCTCCTTCCCTTATCAGTCAGTTCTTCATACACCCCGAGTTTGGGAACACAATCTTGGTTAAGCTAGGAGACTTTTTTCTGAACAGAAGGATAATTGGGGTGCTTTGGAAATACACCTATTTGAGCCTAGTATGTTCTCTCCAGTGATGCTGAACAGGGCAAAAGGGACTTTCACCTCAGCATTACAACACTGTGGAAACAAACACAAACCTTTAACGTTAGAGTGCAAACAGCAGCCACAGAGCTCTCCTTGTTACCACTGCTGACTGATCTGTTTGGGAATTGCAGGCTGGGATGACTGCATCCCTCTCAGGCCAGAGTTAACTGTATTACACAGTCAGAAGCCTTCCTGAACTCTGTGGCCATCACCCTCCACAAAAGCATGAAGTTAAAATTGTTTCTTTGAATTCAAATGGAATCAATACTTCCCAGGAGACAGATGGGCTTTTCTTTTCTACACTGAAAAAAGAATCAGTGTCTGGAGTTCTGGTTTAAAGTTTTCATTCAGCTACAGGACAACACCAGGCAAAACCAGCAGAGATCGGGCACCCACTTTTTTTCCTTCATCAGCCCTGAATCTTAGAGTTTGGTATTTTATATAAAGGGAGCTTGCTGTTGTTCTTGCATGCAGCTTTTTAAAACTACATAGTCTGGCTCAGGCAAGAAGGCCATATTTATTCTTTTTTGGAGCTTTTTCATTTTTACTTGTAGCTGAATCCTCTAGGTCAATTGTATCTGCAGGGGTGGGAGAGGAATTTAATTGCTTTTACTTCCTACCTTCATCTCAGGGTGACCAGTCCATTAATAATGCACAGGAAGCAACTAGGAAATGCATGGTAGATTAGGGATTAATTGATATTTGGAAAGATTTCAATCCACATTTGAAGGAAAAGGTTATGCACTGTAGTCCAGCCCTAGTTACTATGTGCATTTGATTATTACTTTGTACAGCCCTGCTTCTTCTGGATTGAGATCTGTTTCCCCCTTTCCTTGGCCAACAAGGCTTTTACAAAAATTTCTTCGTTTGTTTCTTGCTAGATGTATTTGCTATGTTTCTGATACACACCACTCAATATCAAGTAAATACATATATTCCTCTGTATTTTCCAGTAACTATGGGTTTTTTCTGCACTGACACCACCCACAGTTCCGTTATGAACAATTTGACTTTCCAAAACGTTATTGATTTCTCTGCTTGGAAGGTACAAGATTAATAGCTTTAGAGGCAAAAGTCCTTCAATCCTTTCACTGAATAGGTGCTGCAAGCTTGCTTCAATGCCTGCTGATGTGCTTCAGCACATCACTTTTAGTTAGAAACACGAGCGAGGCACTCCTCAAATCAACAAGGCACTAAAATACAGGAAACAGATGGGTAATTCCAGTGATGTCAGGGCAGGAAGGTATGATTTAGTTGGTTTGAAAAGGACGAGCCTGACACCTCGACTTGTTTTGCCACAAAAATGATAATGACTTCAGTAACTTCTTTAGCCATTTTAGAGGTTTCACAACAGCTACTATTGACACCCATAAAACCTGTAACTACTGGTAGCAGAACTTGACTCTAGCTGTCAGGAGCAAGGGATGAGTGTAAAGAATAGAAGACCCAATAGAAAAGATATATTAGATTCTTTTAAGACCTTGAGAAATTCACCATCTTTTTCCAATGCTAGTTACATTAAAAATAGACTAAAATAAGGAATGTAACATAAATGTCCAGTTACAAGCACTTTGATAATGTTAGGTGAATTGGGCAAAGACCTTTTGAGGACCCCTGGTGTTACAGCAGCTTTTATGATAGTATTTGAATTTGAGAGTAATGGATTCTTCTAAGCAGCTAAAGCCAGACAATTTGGAAGAGTTTCAAGGCTGCTAAATGCACACTGCAGAGAATGTAAAATTTGAGTGGCCACCTCAATTTAGGATTAAAATGTCAAAGGAGAGGTAGACCTGTGTTTCATATGTGGTACTATGAAGTATTTGGAATGCTAATCACGGAAGCACTTAAGTACTTTTGTAATAAACTGCCCCTCTGGGAGCAGAGCTAGACCAGTTACAAAAGTCTGTCAAGATACAGTAAGTGAGTAAAGAAACAGTGATGATGACTGTCCTTTACAGTAATCGGTTGGGATTGGAGAAGTTCATCTCCTGAGCTAGTAAAGGTCACATCATAAGTGACTTTCATAGTCTTCCAGTGAGTGTTTTGCACTCCCAAGGCAGTTCTGTTTTAATTCCCTCTTTGACAGACCAAGAGAAAGGAAAAGTCATTGAAATATAAGAAGTACCTCAAGAAGATGCCCTGGAGGAATCTTTGCTCACCTCACCACATCACATGGTTATAACAGCTCTGAAAATGCCACCTTTTTTCCACTGCAGGTTATCTCAATCTAGGCTTGATTATTATTTAAATACCCTCTGTCTAACAAGTATGAACAGTAAGCAGCATATCCTATATTGTAGTATTAAATTTTAAAATACGCTATTTACAACTATTGTTAAGACCAGTTTTCAAATCCCTTTAGTATTTTTCCTCTATAGAGGTATTTGGGGGATTTTGCTAATTCTGGTTTTATTAACATATTTGGTGAAGGTTATCTGAGTTTCTTCTCTTAATCTAGGAGACTTTGCAAGCACTATTTGCAAGCACTGATTTATCTGCTTTGATTCATTAAATAAATGAAGAAAGAGTTGTAAACTGTAGTGGTGTCACAATGGGGTAGTTATGCTTTATTTTAATTAAAATCAGGATCTAAAAAATATTTTATTCAGAGGCTATCTACCTGGCTGTGCTTGGCCTAGTTTCTGCAAGTACCTAGAGATTCTGCTGAAGTCTTCGTTTGCTCAATCTGCCAAATCCACAGAGCTGCATTCTGTGTACAGCTCAGGCTGCAGGCACATTTTCAGCCAAAAGAATCTGAATACTCTGGTCACAAGCATTTGCGTAAAGCCTGTGTTGCTTTTAAACCAATCTGCTCTACTTTCCACAACTTCCAGGCTCTGCACCTTGCTGTGGTTGCAAGCTTCCCCTTAACACTTGAGGAAAGAAGACTCCACAACCTTCCATTTCTATTTTACTTTCCACCCAATCTCTGCAGGAGCCCAGAGACTGTCATGAGCAAATCTCTGGCTCCAGCGAGTTTGCTGACCAAGAATCACAAAAAAATAATGAAACTTGTGAAATCATCAGAGCACAAAGGAATACAAGTTCTTTCAAACAGAGGAATCAAAATGTAGAGAGAGTTTCCTTACCTTTGGTGAAACTCCTAGCTACGTGGTTTATGGCTGTGCCTCTGTTTTTAGTCATGCCCAACATATCCTGAGTTCTGCTGGAGAAAGTGATTATAATTACCAATCAAATAAATATGAGTTTCCATCACAGCTTATTTTTCATTTTAGTTGGCAATGATCTCATCCCTCTCAAAACCAGTTACATATTGCCTTGGAGACCACAGGTTACCTGGATGTTGCTAGGATGCACCATTTGCCTGATTCTCTCTCCTTTTCCTCAGCCACATTACCCACTCTCTGTGCTGTTAATACACTTGGATATTGCCATTCTGTACCCCTATGCTGGGAAGTTCCTAAGTGCCCAGGTTGCTTACCTTCCTTCTCACTGCACTGTGCTTATCTTGAAACACTGAACAGATAATATTTGCATGTGCATTTATTTTCCCTAGATGAGCTGTGTCGGCCTTTTGTGGGAAATGTTGCAAACAGACCAGAAATGAAGTTGATGTGAAACTGAGAAAAGCAGGTGGATAGGGTTATATATGGATAAATTGAGAGGGGATGTGGAAGACAGAACAATCTACTACCTAAACTTCTATACAATCAGTGCAGTTTATCTGATTGACCTGTATTACCATTGGCAGCAAAAAGCTCCAGTTGGGAAGCCCTTGTTGGTACTGACAGCAAAGGGAAATGGAGTGAAGATAACTGAATGAACTGAGTTGAAAAAATGAGTAGCCCAGCTACCTTTGCCTTCCTAATCATCATGTTTTAATACAACAGAATAAAGTGGCATATAAAAGGGTAATGTGCATTTTCTTCAAGGACTTGTTGAAACCCGTAATACAGTATCTTTGTAATTTACTGGTAATATGTACACAATATAAAGGATCAGGAGCAGAGTACTATCACTATATTTAGAGATAATGCTCCTTTTCTTTCATAGGCTTGATATAAACTTTGATTACATGGCATTTCTTTAATTTGCTGCTATTCAAGAAAACCCTTAGAGCACTGCAGCAAGCAATGCCTCTCTTTTACATTTGCATTTTTTAATTTGCATTTTTTAATTTCCCAGACTGCAGCTCCACACCTACACAGGCTTCCCCTGTGGGAGGGAAGAGAATATATTTCAGTATGAATGATACTGTTTTTCTTCTCAAATAGCTGTAATTATTAATTCCAGAGATTTACAAAAAAATCACTTTGCTACTGTTTCACTTAAGTGTGTAGGGTTTTTTTCCTAACTAACATCAGATGCCAATCTATTGCTCCACTGGTACCCATTTTAAATAGGGCAGCCAAGCAAAAAGTTCAGACTGCTCAAATGACTGGCTGCTGCTCTCAGCAGCCTGCTCGTGCATTCCTTGCATACCCCAAAATGACACTGAGTGCAAGAGGAGTTTGGTGCTTTTAAAGGAAGAGCCATTATGTCCATAATACGTTAAGCCCCCCGTGGCACGCTAATGGCAGGAATCTAGACCAGGTTACTCAGCACAGCAGACTATTTACAAACCAGCAGGGACCAGTTTAGTCAATACCTTTAAACATGTACTAAACCCTGCGTTGTAGGAGCTGGGGTATGTGCCTGTGGCCTGGGTGATCCACATTCTAACCCCCACTGGGCCTCTCTTGGATGGGGACCTCAACCCAGATCTCCTCCTTCTCTTAAGAGTGGCAGGCTCTTCTGAAACACTCAGAAAGGTTATGACAGGAATATCCTATGAAACAATGGTTGTATCACTCACATGGCAGGTGACAAAGTTAGGACATTTCATCAAGTAATTCAACCATTGGTATTTCACAGCATAAAACACAAACTGTAGCAGCAACACTGGAAGATGCTGAGAGAGCCCACAGCAGTCAAAAAGCCTGGTGGGCAGAGCCCTTCCGAGACCTAAATTTAATTCTATATGCTAGATTTAGCAGAGCGACATTTAGCTTTCTATTTCCTAGAAGATGTCAAATTAGCAGAAAATAAAAAGAAATGGTCTCTCCCTCACTCAGTTTGGTAGGAAAGGGTCAACCTTTGAGTACCGACGTTAAAGAGAAATTTCAGAATCCCAGGTGACACCTATGCACTCAGAGGCCAGAGAGCTGTCCTTCCCTGGGACATCTGCTCCTGCCTCACCCACCAGTTCCCCTTTCAATCTGGTGGCTCCTGGGATTGTCATTTTTAACTTCCCCACCTGGTCCAGCTTTGCAGGCAGAATCAGTGCCTAAGCTGCATTTCTGTATCTCACACAGAGTCTTGCCCCTGAAAAGCCTGGGGTGCTAAATTTGAGGCAGGACATAAAGAGAGAAGGCAACAAGCAAAATTAGACGTGGAAAAGAGATGGCAGCAGCAGGGCGATGGCTTTGCTCAGGAATTTAGCCAAGTACTGATGCCTGTCTATTGGAGAGTATCTATCTCCAAAACAGCTCCACCCACAGGCTGAGGCAACAAAATGAATTATTTATTTTACTTTCTCTGTCCAGGACCTTGCAAAAGAAAATTTACAAACACAGTGTGTCTTCCCAAGACTGAACGTTTGCTCACATAATAAGGTGGGAAAAAAAAAGAAATTGGAAGACTTTATATAACAGTACAATCTCACGACACCTGCCATAACAATATTTTATTTGTCAGTCTTTTCTTATCCCTTGTCTCTTGAAGTTGGCTAGGTTACTGCATCAAAGGGCAGGAGTAATAGTATCATTTCAGATAAAAGAGGAAGAGAGAAGTGTGCTGTACACAATCTGCCCATCACATCACCTCACAGTTACATTAACCAAACAGCCACCCCATCTCTGAAGAGTTTACAGACATGGCAATCCATGTCAACTGCAGCTTCTTCTCAGGTATGGAAAAAATGCTCCACTCTTACGTGGTACCTATAATTCAAAATGCTGTACACAGATTAATTAATGGAACATTCTTTATGCACATCAATACACTGAGTCAGAGAAAGATTAAATAAATGACAAAGCATGAAATGTAATAGACACAGGAAGTAGCAGAGCCATAAACAACACTGAACTCCTGGATTTCAGAAAAAAAAATCAACCCTACTCTAATGCAACTATTTCATTTCCCTTTCTTAAAGTATATGTTTCAGACAGCAAATTCTGCTGTGCACAGCATTGAGCACATCATCAGCTCTTTCCAAATACTGAACTGAATAAATAGTATTATCTATAATCCCAGTACCATGTCCTAAACCACTAAATCTATTGCAATTTGAAACCTTCGTATTTAACTGTCTTTGGTAAAGATAATTCTGAAAGCTGCACTATCTTGGTAAGACTAATTAATATGTAATAATAATGATAATCATGACCAATAATACTGCTTTAATAAGGATTTAATCCTACAGATCATTTAATGAAAGCACTTTGATAATAGTGATTATTTATTCTTACAGTGCGTTTTTCATGCTAGCAACTTCAAGTACCACGATGATTAATAAAGCTAAAGAAATAAAGAGATACAAAAAATGGCAAGCTTATGAGACTGCTAATATGCTGATCTTATTTAATAAACCTTACCAAATATAAAACTGTAAGGGAGATTCTCTTGGGAGAGGGGGAAAAAAACCCCAAACATGAAACCCCTTGAGGCTATGTCAGCAGGATTGAATTGACCTGTGTATCACTGTCATTTCCATTGTCACTCTAGCAAACAAAATAAAATAATAAACAGCATTTAGTGCACTGTGGGCTGGGCTGTCAGCTGGTGTAGAGGTGCACTGGCATTAATCTAAAGAAGCTGTGCATCTGGCCCAGCATTTTCAATGGGCTGCATAAGCATAAGAAAATACCCACTATGTCTTGTCCATGATGACTTCAACACCCAGCAGAGGAAGGATACAAACTGTCAGTGCTCACATCCTCTGGTGACAGTGGATATATTCATATATATACTTAGCTGGGTTGGGCATCCTGAGATCTGTTAGGGGCTTTTTTGGCTGCAATAGAAGTGCCTCTTGCCTACCTTCTCTCGTGTTCCCACTCCAGCAGCTAAAGCAAAGGCTTTGGTATGATCCACGTTAGATTTTCATAGATACTCATAGCAGGCCAATAGAAAAATTCACCTGGTCCATAACAGTCCTCCATAAGGGATCCTTTTAGCCTAAAAAGTATTGCAGACACAGCATTTTGCCAAAATAGCTTAAAAAGGAAATCACCTGAGCTGGCACAATTTATAGCAGCAAAAGAAATCTTCTGCAGGATGGTTTATATAATTAGAGAAGTCTGGTTAGCAATACAGGCAGTTTTTATACACAGTACTTGATCCTTATCAAGAAGCTTATACTGGTTTGACTTCCCTGGCAAAGTCTTGGTAGTAGAGATCAATTTCAAGAGATCTAATCCATCAGCAAAGATCTCTCCTGGAAGGTGAAAGTACTTGGGTTGAGCAAGTTTCTACTTAAAAGAGTCCCCTGAATTTGTTCCTATCTGGCACAGATTGCTCCAGGAGCAATGTGAAACCAGAAACGTGTTATGGGATGCACAAGAGAGAAGTCTCCAGGATGAGGTTTACTGAGACATGAGATATAAATGGAAATCATCCACAGTGATTTGCTCATGGGCTCCACAGCAATGCTCACATGCTGGAGCCAGGGAAGTGGAGAAGGGAGTATCCAACCTCAGGTGTGAGATAGGGAGACAGGAGCAAGTCTTTGGAAGAAAAGCTGAAGGAACCATTGCAAAGAAATTCTGCAGTTCTTCCTCTTCATTATCTTATTTGCTCAGGCAGTTTAGGAAATTATTTCACAGAGAAAGATACAAAAGAACAAAAAGAGATGCCAGGTAAACAGAAGCCCTCTAATAAAAGAGAAGCCCAGCCCATGGTCAGAGAAACTACATGATGGTAAGAAATAGCTGGCATGTTTTGAATACACACTATATAAACACTGTCTGAGGTTCATGGAAGTACTGAATGGAACCAACTATCTCTTTGTTAAGGGGATGAACAATATTTCATTCCAAATAACTATCAAGAGTAGCCTCCAGCCACAGAAAGCAAATCTGAATAGGAAGAGATCTTAGCAGATCCAATACAGGCTTTCTACACTACCGGTCGATCCTTCTCCAAACTAATTTGTGAACAAAGAGAACAAAGGGCTGGATGTTTCTCTGGGGACAGTCATATTTTCTAACTGAAGAGTAAATTATGTTGAATGAGAATACAAAGTCATAAAACATAATCAGGCTATTAACTAGGTAAGAATTGTGGGGAAGATACAGTGCTCCACACTGCATTCCTAGTGTTACATATGATAAGTAGAGACAATAGAAATCAGTGAGAAAAATTGGCATGCAGTGATTTCCTTCCCTGGGCCTCCTGCAATTTGCAGAACTCTGCAGAATTTCTTGGGCTGCTTGGTCAGCTTTCTCTTTTGCTGAAATATACTTGGATTTCAACGCTAACTACCACTGCTACAAAAGGAGGGTAGTTATAAAAGGTTGATTTGCAAAAATATTTATAAATTCTGCAGCTTTCTATTTTTAGGTGTTCAATTTAAGGCTTCTGGTGGCTGCAGACATCTGTCTTGTCAGAGATTTCTCTGTGGTGCTAACAGAAGTGAAGACTTAGATTCATCATGAAATGGGAACTGGGACTTTGATTCTACAGAAAATAGAACCCAGAGGAGAATCATAAACACACACACACACACACACATTTTCTTTGCATATAAATGTTTCTATTATTCCCAGGATTGTTCAGCAATGGAAATAAATAGGAATTTTGTAACGGATTTCCAGTGGGATCAAGATGGAGCCTGGCTGTACATCAAAACAGCTTTCAGGACACCAGCAAGCCTAGAATTATAGAATCCTTTTTGTATGGAAAAGACCTCTAAGATCACCAAGTCTAACAGTTAACCCAACACTTCCAAGTCTACCACTAAACCATGCCCCTAAGTGCCACATCTACACATCTTCTAAATACCTTCAGGGACTGTAACTCAATCACTTTTCTGGGCTGCCTGTTCCAGTGCTTGACAACCCTTTCAGTGAAGGAATTTTTCCCAATCTCAAATCTAAATCTCCTCTGGCACAACTTGAGGCCAATTCCCCTTGTCCTATTGCTTGTTACTCGGGAGAAGAGACCAAACCCCACCTGGCCACAACTTCTTTTCAGGCAGTTGTAGAGAGTGATAAGGTTCTCCCTGAGCCTCCTTTGCTCCAGGCTAAACACCCCCATCTCCCCCAGCTGCTCCTCAGCCTTGTGCTCCAGACCCTTCCCCAGCTCTGTTGTCCTTCTCTGGACACGCTCCAGCCCCTCAGTGACTTTCGTGTTGTGAAGGGCCCAAAACTGAACTCAGGATTTGAGGTGTAGCCCGACTAGTGCCCAGCACAAGGGGGTGGTCACTGCCTTGGTCCCTCCTCCCACCCAGCTTGATGCCATCCACAGCTGAGGATGCCCTCAGTCCCCTTGTTCAGATCATTACTCAAGATGTGATAGGAGAACTGGCCCCAGTACCCAGCCCTGGTGCACCACTGGTGACAGCCCCAGCTGGATGTAACTCCATTCCCCACCACTCTCTGGGCCCAGCCATCCACCCAGTTTTTTACCCAGTGAACAGCGCACCCACCCAAGGCATGAGCAGCCAGTTTCTCCAGGGAAATGCTGTGGGAGACAGTGTCAAAGGTTTGGCCCTTTTAATTTTCTCCCTGCATAACCTCATGACATCCTTGTAGTCTTCCTGAGTTGTGTGCCCCTTCTTCCAAACGTCATAAACTCTCCTTTTGATCCTGAGTTACAGCCAAATCTCCCTTCAGTCGGGACAGTCTTACTCACTGACTCGTCTTTTGATGCATGGGGACAGCCTGTTTGTGTGCTTTTAAGATTTCCTTCTTAAAGTCTGTCCAGCTTTCCTGGACTCCTTTTCCCTTCAGGACTGCCTCCCAAGGGACTCTGTCACCCAGTCTCCTAAACAGGACAAAGTCTGCCCTCCGGAAATCCAAGCGTGTCTGTTTGTTGGACTCAGTTGTTGCTGTTCAGCCCGATGTGAACTCCTGAGGTTTGTGTTCCCTTTCACTTGGTCTGTGTTTCAGCAACACACAGCTTAATGTCTGTGCTTAACCATGTACTCTTGGTTAATGGTTCCCTATGCTGCCTGCTCTCCTCAGTTATTTTGCATTTCTGTATCATTCAGAATATCATCTGAAATAAAATTAAAGTTATCAGAAGCCCATTTGCTCAGTGTTTGTGCTAGGAGACCAAAGTCAAAGATGTGAAAGAGAAATTTTTCCCTTGAAGGATTCTCCCAAATAACATTTTCATCAAGGCTGAAGAGTGTATCATGCACACAGGAGAGATCGTGCAAGACTTCTCCTGGAGTCTCATCAACACCATATTTGAACAACAGAAATGCAAAGAGGGAGGAAAAACTTTCATGCATGTCAGTGGGATGATCAGCATGGAGCATGTGATAGGTGTGTGGTGTGTTAGTTACGGAAATTCTGCTACATAGGAAAAGGCTTTAGAACAGCAGAGTCTGAAAATGTGAATATTCAGGCTATAAATAATAGGAGGTGCTAGAATGTTCTGGAGTACATGGAAAGAATATTAAAGCACAGAAACTAGGAAAACTTTGGAAAAACCACCCTGCTTAAGGGACTAAGGCATGGTTCATGAGGTCAGCAGTGTGCTTCTGCCATCAGCAAGGTACAGGGCATGGAAGACAAAATAAGGCTCAAGAATGAGTTGGTAAAAACTGGGAGAGCACCTCCTTGTCTTGGATCCAATCGTGTGGTTAATGACATGGTTGGTTTTGATCAATTTGATTTGCATGCTGCAGATTCTGTTACAAAATTCATCACAAGATATAAAATACTTTGTTTGTTCTTAAGATTTCCATTTTTCCTTTCCTGTAAGGTTCAAAAGAATCTTTTGCTTGTGCTATTTTGCTCATACCATACTTGAAAGCACAAAAATGTGAACTGTTTGTTTATCCTCAGGGCAGGTGCTCTGTAGATTATCACAGTCAAGCTTTGTTGTTCTGCACTACAAAGTCTTCAACCTTGACCTGAGAGGTTGTTTTTCCCATTTTCCTCCGCTCTGAGAAAACGAAAAATAAAGGGAAAATGGAGAAATCCATTCTGTATTCTAAGGTAGTGCTCTGTCTTGCTTTAGTAAAGCCTTTGTTGTACATAAACATGTACAAGTTTTCTAGTTACCTGTACCTGGTGTTACTCAACACTGAAGCTGGTCTGGGGCTGGAATCACTGCCTTGGTGAGGGTAGAAAATCAGAAGTGCAGATTCTTGTGGGGAATTCAGCAGTGTTAATTGTATGACTTGGCAATACTCAGGGGCAACCTTCCAGGTTACATGTAAGGAAATAACACACATATATCTTACTTCAATATGAAGCAAACCAGAGTGCTCATCTCCCTGCACAATCTGTTGACAACTTTACCCTTACATTGAATGATGACACACAGGTGGAATGATCAACCATTATTATTATTCCATTAAGGATAATTTAGAAAAACATATATAACAGCAAAAGTCTGCAAAGGTTTTCTCCTCCCAGACAAATATTGTACAAATCCTGAATTCTGGAGTTATTTCAAAAGAGTAAATCTGTAAAAAATACAAAACATTTTCTATTTATTGGTATGTAGTGAAAAGTAATACGGCAAATTACTGCTCCAGTCCCATCCCCTGGCATGATCTATGATACAAGATAAAAAAGCAGACTGCAGCTCAAAACAGGAGGTGCAAAGGTGACTTTTGAAATCCCCCAATCCCAACCTAATTGCTAGACAGTCCCAAAGCATAAGTTAGAGCAGCTTCAAGCATCAGCATCTAAACATGCCTTTTGTTCCAGCCCAAAGCCCATCAGGAACCAGGCCCCAATTCCACAGGAGTATTCTCTGGGAAAAGAATTAATAGGTTCCAGAGCCATTTGCTTCATCACCCTGGAGAAAGCCCTGTTTAACTCTTTGCATCACTTCAGTATTGATAGTTTTGACCTTATCTTGTGAGAATATACCACAGTGGCTGCTATTCATAATTTAACAATATTTCTATAGTATCTTGTTAAAATACTCTCCTGATAATCCATGAGTGACTCTTTCATTATCTGAGTCTGTTAAAATTTCTGCTTTTTTGTTCTTCTGCAGAAATTTAAAGGCTTTCAACAGCCATTAATCTCAGGTCTATAGGCTTCAAACTATATCTAATAATCTTGGAAAAATTTTCTCAGGCCCAGATGGACATTGCCTTGAAACTTCTGACCAGACTGGTTAAATGGCTAAAGCATAAATATATCCCAGATGTTACCATGGATGTTTGTCTTTTCTAGTCATCAAACTTTGATATGCATAGATACTTGGCATCAAATTCCATTTTCTTAAAATTCCTACCAGTGGAAATTTCATAGTTATGAAACTCCTTCTTCCTATGAATGCTTAACTGTGGCCATTATCAGTACATAGGGACACTGGGTTTACACAGGACATTCACATATGAACAAGGGAAATATTTATTTATCATGAGGGACAGAAATATTTCCCTGATTTCCTGCAGTGACAGAAGGGCAGATGGGAGCAATGGGTTGGATTCTGATCAGATGAGGTCACAGCTTGCAGGAATGAGTACATGGGTGTAAAAGTGACATAGGGCTAAAAGTAGTCTGCAATGGATCTTGTTCTAAAATAAGACTTTTGTTGACCCTTGTATTTTAAAATGAGTCAAAGATAGTTGGAGACTCTATTAGTACAAAATGTAGAAGTTAAATTGTTTCATGCTTGTAGGTTCCTTTGAAAAAAGGAACTGTCCTAGTTGCAATAAAAACCCCTAAAACAATCCTATTTCTATTTATACTTTGGCTATTCCATGTCTTTCTCCAGGGAGACCAATACTCCAGCACCACATAATCAGGTGGCTGGTATCTGCTCAATATTCAAACCCATCAGATGTGAAAAAAAGAATCTGTGTCAAGGAAATCTCCATAAGCTATGCCCTGTATCTTAAAACTAGAAGCCCCAAAGTGTGTTACTTTTGAATTCTTGCAGGGTTACAGGCCTCCAAAATAAATCAACTCTGCCAATTGTGAAACACGTTAGAGCATGTATTGGAAATAACCACTGTCTTTTAAAGTGACAGATTAAAATCTCTAGTAACAAAATTCTGCTCCTTTCCTTAATCAATCTGTAAGCAATTCTATTCACTCTTGCAGTGAAGGATTTGGGTGTTCTTCTGAATATCTTTCAGCAAGCCCCACCAGCCTGCTTCAGACTGATTCTGATCTTGCACCAGCAAAAAATAAATGTAAGTATACTCTATCAGAGGTACTTTGGTGCATGTCCAAGAGTAGGCTCCAGCTGCAGACCTGTGTATTTTTATGCTAAGAAATCCTAAGCTGGGCATGCAGAAAAGCTGTGCTGGAGGGGGCCAGGGGAGAGTCATATTTGGGTACAGTAACTCAGCCACACAATCCACACAGTTTCTACTGACTCTTCTTCTTATGCCTCTGATGTTCGTCTCAATGCTGTCAGCACGCCAAGGCAGTGCTGGGGACACAAAATCAGGAGTGCAAAGGCAACTGTCATGTCTCACTAAGACATCTATGAATGAGTGGAGATACCTGCTTCCAAAAACTTGAAATCTCTTTAGACAGAGCTGCCTCTTTTTGTGGTTAAGTGGAGTCCTCTGTGCTGAAGTGAGTGAAAGGTCCTTCTTGGCTGTGAACAGTGTATGAGACCACACCCAGAGACTGCTCGAGAGAAAAGTTCCAATTATTTGTGGTACTCTCTTCAGAAAACACCTAGAAAAGTCCTCAGTAGCTGCAGTGGCCACAGGCCCAGCCATGTGTGCACTGTCCTCACCCCAAACAAAAAACATGGCACATGCCTGTGGCACTGGCCCAGCACCCAACTGCTCAAAGAATGGAAGAACAAATCTTGGGGAAATTATTCTTCAGTATAATTTCAGCTGAAAGAAAATATTTCTGAAACTGAGCACACAGTAACTCACAACCAGGACTTGAAGACACCGTGATTAATTTTGTCTTTCTGAGTTTGCAAACAACTGCTCCAGGAAGTACAAACCACCTTCTTATTTGTAATGGACTAACTCTGAAACTTAATGATGGCAGGAAAAAAAGTTTAGTATTTCATTACCTGATAGCACTAGTAAAATATTTAGCCCAATATAGCCACTCATAAGCCCCATACAATTTCCCTCCATGTGAGAAATCCATGTGTCACAGACCTCAACTGTGTTCTCCACTGACTTTGTACATGACATTCTGTATGACACAATTATGCATTTTCAACCCAAAAAACCAGTTAGATTTAGTACAATGCTAGAGATGGAAAATGGAGACGATGGACAAGACATTATGACATACACTGAATATCATAGTGGAAGAAAAACCATGGTGTGGCCCCTGTTCTGACTACATTATTCATTTTCATATTTAATTCATAAAAAACTTCGTCTAATTTCCACAAGGTTTCCAGCCTCTTGAAAAAAAAATACAGACCTGGAATTCTGACATTCTCCTGCAAAATTCTGGTTGAGCTGGGTACTTAAGAGTAAAAATATTCATTTTAAAGACAAAGCTCAAAGCCCTGCTCACACAAGAGCTTTAATGTTTAAGCTATTGTAAACAAATTTGGACAACAGTTTTAAAAAAAGCAAATGCCTGTCTTTTCTACCAACATCTTTTGAAAAGTGCTTGGTTTTGACCGATATGTAAGACTAATGTAAATCAGAAGCAATCTCCTTGAAGTTAATAGAGATCAGATTCCAGGCTTATAAGCTTTTGCACACTGAATTTAACTATCTGTCATGCCTGCGAGGTTACAGCACAGACCTAAAAGAAGGTATGGTGTAAGATCAATGTTAAGGAAAGAGTTTCATTTAAAAGACCATCTTTTCCCATCAGACATGATAGGAGATTTATTATTCCAATATTATTGTTGAAACTAGAGGAGAGAGGAAAAATAAACAGGAACATATATTTTCATTTTATGACTGTGAACAGCATTTCATACTGTAAACATATCTTGGTCTATAACATTTACCCACTAAAAAAAATAATTTCAATACAGTCCTTATTGCTAGCTCGGCAGAGCCTCTCCAGAACATTGTGTTAATGATTAATATGAAGTCAGTGGAATTCCACAGTTGCTGAGAGTCTTGTGCCCAAGAATGAACTGCATTGCTAAATCAGCAAAGACAGTTGTCAAGGTAACCTCTATGTAATCTATTTAACTGGCTCCCAAAACACCAATCAAGGTCAGATAACGCACTCAAGCACCATATGAACACACTCATACGGCATAAAGCTTTGTATCAAGACAGCAGGGAGGAAAAAACCTCATTAGGAAGCAGGGGGAAAAAAAAAAATTCAGTTTTGAGAAGTGTTAATTGGGATTGCAGTTAGCTTTGTGGGGAAAGCATGCCGCTCATCTGAATATGTTTTATCTATAGTAGAAGTAATTTCACTCCAGTTCTGTTTGAATGGAAATATCCGTCTACTAGTGTTAAAAAAAAAAAGACAAAAACAACCCACCCAAAAAGTAAAAACAGCCACATATAAATTATTAATTTCATTTATTGTTTTATTAATGCATGTCTGGCATCTACACTCTGATACAGAGTTCTCATTTTGTTTTCTGTGCAATAGATTATCGTGTTACTTAACAACAAATAAAATGCCAGCAGCATCTCAGGGCTGGGGATACAGCTCCCCACACAACACAATTCCACAGGTCCTGCTCCCCTGAGGCCTCTCTCCTCCTGCGGAAACTTTCCAGTCAATTCTGCAAAGGAGAAGGATCTATTTGGAGTTACAATCCGATGGGTACCCTGAATTTTAAGTTGTATTTACTTTCTGTGAATTCAGATCTCTATAGCCATAACAAGGGCTGGCAAGAGTCACTGGGGTCTGAACTGATTTTTATTCCAACAATTGCTGTGCATACAAATCAACACCCTTTGCTTGATATTTACTGCTTTGCTCAACATTTACTGCTCTGCTCATCCTGGAAGCAAAGGACAGTAAGCATTATGAGAATTAAACAGGTTTTCTGTTTTCCTTGGAGCCTCCATACCCTTGTCTTCTGCTGTGAAGATACACCACAACTTCTTACAGCCTCTACTCCTCAATGAATCTCAACAAATATTCCTATGCTGCTCACAGTAAAAGCACATACCAGGGGAGCTATTTCCTTCCTTCAGTTATACAATGTCAGTATCACAGAGCTGTGCTAATTCAGGACACTGCTCCTGTTCCACAAAGATGCCAAAAGGTCTTGCTGTGGAAATGAAGAGCTAAAATTAACAGCTCCAAAACTGCACAAAGCAATCGCACTGAAGACTATATAACATCGGTGTGTTTAGACAATATCTTTGGCCAATGCCATTCATACAAAATAAAAATTCTCCTTTAAGGGCAAAAGGACTGCATACATCATACTTCAATGAAAGAAGAGACGTGATCCTGAGAATCAAGAGTCACCAGCAACTCTGCTAAAGTTCTAGACATGTAGCATTTCTCAGGGTTTCCTCCTTTGTAGCAGTGTGTGAGATCCGTGTGCCTGTCTGGGATCAGTGCGGGATCCAAGGGCTACAAAATCATGTACTAGATTAGGAAACAAGGAAGACAACTGCACATTCTAGTCATCCCCAGTGTGGGAGGGTGTGATGGTGCTACAAGCTGCTGCTTATCATGTTGCTGCTGAAGGCAGCCATGTAGGCAGAACCCACAGCCTTCACAGAACTGCCCCAGGACTGCTCTGGATCCACTAGGCTGGGAATAACAAAGCTGCTAAGCTGCCTCCAGTTTACCTGAGAAAGTCAAGCTTCAGGAGAAGACAAACTGTGTTGCCTGTCACAGCACCTCACCTTACAGATGTAGGGCAGATGTGCACCCACAGGCACCCACATGGTGCACCCACACACACCACGCATCATGGTTGGGTTCCAACACATGCTCTGGAGTTTCCATCTCAGGGAGACAAGACTAAGGGCTGGGAAGGACCTAAATCTTGTCTGGATATGGAGTCAGAATAGATGAAACGTGAACAATTTTATATGAACACCTTAAGGATCCAAGTATTACTAATGACATTTTTTGTTAAAATAACTATCACCATAAAACCTGAACACTTTACCAACACTCAGAAATTCACCAAAGACCTATTAGATACAAAAAGCTACAGGCTCCATTTTGAGATGAAGAAGCTGATGAGGATGTGGACTAAGTGACTTGCTCACTGTCAACAGGATGCACATGGCAGAGTCACAGGTGGATGCCAAGAAAACCCCAAACCCCAGCCCAGCTGAAGCACTGTGGTCTCTGTCTTTAAAAAAAACCACTTGAGAGCTCTGAGCACCCACAGAACCTGTTGATTTCAGATTTCATCCAGAGGTGAGAGCATTTGGCACTTGACAGGTGTGTTAGCATAAGAGGAAGGAGCTTGTGTATCTTTTCAAGCTCTAGAGACTGTGGCTGCTTTCAACAAGAAATTAGTAGGTTGTCTCTGGGTTTTGACATGTCAGACACAGAGACACTGACAGCTAATGAAGCTCTGAGACAATTACAGTGACTCTCCCATGATGAAGCGAAATCCACCCCTGCCTTGCTGGGCACCAGTGTAATAATGGAAGTTGGACTATTCATAGCATATCCCCTTTTGTGCCACCACAAACACTGATCTGACAGTGCAGATAAAGAAAAGAGAGGATGAAAATTGAATGCTCATTTCCAAGACAATGTCAGAGTTGCTGTATACAGTCAATCAATGTAAGAGTGCCTCTTGTCTGGGCAAATATGTGATAAGCCAAGTTTCAAACTAACAGGACTGTAAATATAAATATTTATTGCCATGCCTGAAGTAACTTGATATTTCAGCTCTCAGAAAGTGGTTCTGGATTCACAATGACTTCAGCTCTTACATGCCTTTGAATGTGGATCTAGGTTAGTTTTGAGTTAATTTTGTTACATGAACAGAACTCATTTAATTTCAATCAATACTCTGCCACTGTACCTTTTGTGTGTGTGTGTAGGCTATGTGTTTTCTTTATTAATTGCAATTAGAATTGTAAACATGGACTGTACCAAAACCACTCTTCTTTGCATCCATAAAATTGCTTTTATATTTATTTGTAGGAAGTTTAATGCAGGCATGGACAGCAGGTAACATCACTTGCTCTGTGAGGGTGTAGCACAGCCAGCGTGGGCAATGCTGGCAGGAGATACCACGCACTTCCTACTCAGAGACAGGATAATACAGTTCTTGTGGACAGCCAAATATAAATATACATATGGAATATAAAGCAGGATGGTCCTACTATCTAGCCACAAAAGTAATTTTAAAAGCCATGAGTAAATGTATATTACTGCACCATCTCTATTTTGCAAGTTATTACAGTAAAGTCATGGTTACAATCATTTCAGTCAGCACTCCCTTTATGGAAGTAATTTCTGGAGGTCACAACCTGAAAGCATGTTTATATCTCAGGAAAAAACACCATGCTTGCAGTTTTTTGAGACTTTAAAAACCCCTCAAAACAAAACAAAAAAATACCACAACAATATCATCAAAACCTATCTTAAACAATACTATTTGTTGACTTTATTAAACAAAGTTTTTAAAAGGGTTTTATCTTTTTTTTTCTATTAACTTTGAAATAGTAAATTTAAAGAATTAATTTGCTTATTCCTAATCCCCACGTATACAATGGAAAGCTCAGAAGTAGTTCAAAATTGCAGGTGTGGTTTTCATGCGTCTCCCACCCACCCAAGTGTTCATACACTTCAAATGTCCTGCTGGAGCTGTGTTTAAAACCCTTGAAATCTGGAGGGGAAGGGATCCCTACAGACCCAGCCCCATGCATGGCAACAGGATCAGCACTGTAGATTCTCACATCTCCAAAGGAACATGAACTAATCCACACAGTAAGACAGGATTTACAAGACAGACTGTAACAGCTCCTAAGATAGCTCTTACTGCCTCTGTGTTGTTAATGTGTTTGCAAGATTAGTATTAATTACCCAATAAGGGATATATCTGTTTTGAGAGCTTGTAATAAGTCCGTACTTAATATTAAGCAAATCACATGCAAATGAAAGAACATACTGTATAAGCAAGAAAGTATTTAATTATTTGTATGTATTTTAGGGGTTTATAATAAATAAATCTGTCTTTGCAGGATCTATTATACATATATATTTATATACCTATGAATAGTGATTGTATAAAGGATATATTCAATACAGACATTGAAGGTTAAATAAGCAATGGAAAGGCAATATGAACTAATGATTGCCAGTACACTCAAACTTAGATACCTTTGATTGTAGCTGTTTATTCTTTGTATAAAGAATGGTGAGTACCTGTCTGCCCACCCACCCCACCCTTCCACCAACTTTATCATTCCTGGCTTAGGATCGTGTTCTGAACCTTCTCAAGCATCCTCTTAATATATGATAATTGCAACATTTTTCTTAGGTAAACAAGAGAGAGAAAAAAAACCTGATAGAAGCAATCCAGTGTAAAGGAGCATCATCTCACTGCAGCCCACCAAGCAATCCTGACTTTTACCAGCTGGGACCCCAGCTAGAGGCTCTGACCCCCCGTCAGGCGCCCGATACCAAAGTGCCAATGCCCACGCTGCTCCTCCTGCTGCCCTGCACGGCGCTCCCAGCTCCTGCAGGCAGCGAGGGGTGGCAGCGGGGGTGCCCGCCCGGGCTCGCCGGGCAGAGCCGGGCGCGGGTCCTGCGCGGCCGCTGCCAGCGCTGCCGCCTGCGGCTCATCAGCCCCCGCAAGGCTCACCTTGTTCATTCCACCCGGATTCTTCTGCTCCGTATCAAAACACAACAGCCAGCGATACTAATTCATCTTCATTTTCACAAGTGAAAAAAAAACCAACATGGCAACTCAGGCAAATGTTTATATAAAAATGCGGTTTTTATCTCTTGATACTTCTGTGACTGAATTTTCCTTCAAGAATAACAGATGGCTTAACTGTACCAGGTAAAGACTTTGCATGAGTTGGTGACAAAAAATGGGTTGTACAGTGGGTTTTTTATAACATAAATCTCCCCCAAACCCACTCCTGTAAACAGTAATAAGAACATGCAGGGCTTTTTAATTGAACATTAAACTCAGAAGTCCCATTACATTCACAGTACAGTATCCAGTTAATACATCCTTTGGGGTTTTTTTTTCCCTTTGTCCCACCCACAGAGATGTTACAAATTGGATTTAAATTAAATTTCATTCTAAACACATATATTCAATCATAACAAAACAGTGACAAATTAGCTTATTCCATTTAAACTCATTGTATGCTGAGGCTGAGTGCCTCCTGCTCCAACCCAGGGCCTATTTCCCAAAGGTCGGGTATTTAAAGAACTGACGCACAAATGTGTGTGCAGCTATTAGCAGGGGAATTGGTTTGATTATTACATGAAATATCAGGTTGAACTGCAGCGTGTGTTTTAAAGTGTGAATATGGAAAAGGGTTGTTTTTATTATTGCATGAGTAAAGGGGTATAAAGGGATGGGTACAGAGGGCTGCAGAGGTAGGTGCAGCTGTTCTAGAAATGCCTGCATTTACTTTTCCCTCTTCTTGAATATAATCTGATATAAAAAGAAACCTGACCGGTAACTTCCCTTTTAACATAGTCTGTTGTAAATCCATTGAAATACAGTTGCCCATTAGCCACCTTTCCTGTATAGGGATAACATATACGGAGATTTCCTTGTTTGGTTGTGGGTTTTTTCCCATCACGGCTGGGCCCTTGCTAGTTTTTGAATTTAAAGGAAGCCAGAATGGGTCAGGTGTGGAGAAAAGAGAACAAATTTGATACCACTCCTGAGAGAACTTGGATAGATTCCAAATCAATCTGTCTCAGGGGGTGGAGGGGAGGGCAGAAAAGCAACAGGCATGAAAAAA
>VZRO01004625.1:0-10789 GCA_013397915.1 Daphoenositta chrysoptera
AGAATCTGAGTGCCTTACAACACCCCCAGCCCCCATCTCTCTGTTCTCTTGCAGGGGTTCCTGTGGAGGAACACACAGGATCTTGCAAGTCCCATGTGCTGGGCTGTCTGGGACTGTCACTTGTCCTGTGCCAAAGCATGGGGACAGCAGTACCTGTGGGACTGTGTCTGTCCATGCACCATGTTCTGTGTATGGTGTCTGCTGCAGACAAGAAGGATTCCTGTAGGGTTCAGGAAGCCAGGAAGTGTGAAATGTGAGGAAGTCCTACTTAAGTCCTATGGTGCTCATGAAAAGTGAACCCAGCTTTTCAAGAAGAGTGCATTATCAAAGGGAGGAGAATATAAACTCTCTTCCAGCTCACTTGGGCCGTAAATGAGCTTTATAACAAGGGTAAAGTGTCGTTTCCACTGGCTGAGAAAATGGGTATAATGATGGTTCTTAGACAACTCTATCTCATTAGTACAGTAGCTCTGAAAAGACACTTATTTCCTGGAACAGAATGGGGCCACAATCCCAGGGTTGTTCCTGGTGCTAAAATGCTAAACCCAGACTTGCTCTGGTGCTTATTTGGAAAGCCTTGCCCTGAGCAGCCCGATAGAAGGGAAAGCAGAGGTGCCTCCCTAGTCATACCTTCCCTGTGGCTTGTTATTGAAAGGTGCCTGCCTTTCTCTCCCTGGAAAGAGTATGGAAGAGGAAAAGAGCCTCCTGACTCATGTCTTAAGCATCTCCAGGTTTCACTTTGAATTTGGAAGTCAGGCTGGTGAGGTGTGAGTTGATGCCCCAAAGATAGGCTGGAAATAAATCCCATAGACCGATGTTTATAGAGCGGATATTTGTTTATTGCAGCGCTGGTGATAACAGACTTTTTTCCTCCTATCTCACCCACCTTTTTCCAGTGCTGTGATATATTTATACAGTAAATTATGCTTATTATTGCTATGTCATTACAACATCATCACATATGCACTGGAATTAATTTACATAGTATGATCTCATGGTTATTAGATAATTTCTTCTCACTGTGCCTGCGCTCCCCTAATTTGGGGGTCTTCGGGGGTCTTTGATGAAGGCTTCTAAAGTCTTCTTTGCACTTGAACTTTTCAACTTCGGCTTTGGAGCATGTGTAGTTACGGTGCTCCTTGGTCTCTCTGGTCTTAACTGGCCTAATTTCTTTGTTTTGTGGCTAAATTGGCTTTGCACTTGCCAACTTCTCATTAGTATTACCCTTATCTGTCTCTGAAGCTACACACCTGGTTAATCTTTTTCTCTCTTTTTGTTTATTCAGCATTTAAGTAACGACTTAACCATATGCTACCCATTACATTGTATACAAAAGTTATTTATATCAGGTTATATAGGTATTAAAAGTTATGATATAGGTATAAGAAGTTATGATTCAGGTTATATAAGTATCAGGTTATATAGGCATAGAAGTTATGATTCAGGCTACATAAGTAAAAGCTATGATTTAGGCTATATAAGTATAGAAAGTTATGCTTCAGGTTATATTGATAAAAAGTCATGATTGGGGTTATATTGATATTAGGTTACATGGATATCTTATAACCTAAGTTATATAAACATTTTGTAACTTTGACCTTAGTCCTATAAGCATCAGAGTGATCCAGAGCTATTAATTTGAGCATTCCTGAGGTAAAACACGTGCTGGGCTGCATTCAGACCACACCTCAGAGGAGCACAGAAGAGGATGGACAGGAGTTTTCCAGAGATGAGCATGGAGACACCGCCAACAGAGTATAGCCTGTGAGGGAGAGGGATGCAGACCTTCAGCTCAGCAAGCAGCTCTCAGTCACTGCTCTCCACTAATCGAATTTAGGGAAACTCCTGGGAGTTCATCGGTGGGTGTCGCTCTGTTTGGGCAGCCAGGAAAGGAGACCTATTTTGCCAGAACACTGGGCTGCAAGCAGCTGCAGGAACAGCAGCATCAGGAAAGCAGGAATTGCTGCCATTAGCAGCTCAGTGGTTCTGCGTGGGTGGGTGACAAACTTGCAGCTTCTGACAACAGAGGGCACGCTGACACAGCGTCGGGAAGTGAGTGAGGCACGGGCACATCCAGCAAGGGGACACGCTGTTTCACACAGCGGGTCCAATCCTGCTCTGTTTACCTGGCAGGAGAATGGTGCTTTGCTTGCAATGAGCCCGCGTGGTGGGATTTTACCTGGGTTTCTGGGGACTTTCCTGCACCAAGGTTTCAATTCTGAGTCTGCAAGCAACTCAGATGCCACAGCAAGTGCAGATGCAGAAAGGGGGATCACACTGTGCCTGTAGAGAGCTGTGGGGTGAGGAAATGGCTGTGAATAAAAACATCAGCATCTGGCCCAAAGAGGCTCCCACGTTAGCCAGTAGGCTGACAGCAGGTAAATCCAGGGGGACAGCGGTGTTTAATGTGACTCATTGGCCATGGCAGGCTGATTGAAATGCATCTGCGGTGCACAGCCCCTCGTGCAGCAAGTGTGAAGCCTGTGAATGTGTGCTAGCAAAATAACCTGCATCATTTAGAGTTGAGAAGGTGCACGGGGTTGGGCTGGACTTTGGACTGTTGGCATTGAGAGCAATTTGCTGGAACAGAGAGGGTGTTCTGTCTCTGGGTACTCAAACTGTGACACAGATGGTCACCACTCTGCTTGGGGTCTACTCCCTGAAATAGTTCATCTAGCTATGCAGAGAGGTCCTGATCCTGCAGTGGATCCTTGCTTTTCCTGCAATGGATCCTTGCTTTTCCTGCGATGATACTGAACTCTTGCAATGGGGTTTGAGTCTGTTTTTTTAATGATTCTGTGCATTCTCCAAAGAGATGAATTCAAAGCATGAGTCCAAAATCTCACTGCAGAGGGGTAGCTGTATTTCTTAGTGTTTACACTAAATCAATCAGTTGATGTTGCACAAGAAAAAACTGCCCTCCAGTCCTTCTGAATGTTTTATCATCTTTGGGTTGATGACTGCAGTTCACAGCCAACAAATCAGAAGGTCTTTTCCAAGAGCTGCTAAAGCAAAGCTTCTTTAGCAGGAAGCTCCAGGTGTTTTGTCTGTATCAGAGCCTGAAGACCCAGATTCCCTTGTTGCAGATTCCCTGCAGGGAATGGGCAGCCTCATGCTTGGTGCTGCTGCCATTCCTGACCCAAGATGTTAGGCCCCATTAACAGGAGTCCCCATGGCTAATGATCAGCACAGCTTTTGTGGGTTTTTTTGCAGCTCATCTGAGCTGGCTGCAGGTTTCCAGGTGGGTAGAGGGCAGACACCCACCTCTAAAGTCTTCACTTTAAATGTGACTTGCAAAAACCACACCCTGAGACAAATGAGAAGACCTCTTAGTGAATATTTGGCTTGGAAAAACAAAACAAGCAAAGCTACTAGAGCAACAGCAATAAACCCAAAAGAAGACCTGCCCCTCTGTCCTGGACTTCTAAAGGATCTCTGTGCTTGCTTCTGTAGCAAAGGAGGAAGGAACTCTGCACTGCCAAGGTAGATTGCAATTAGGTGGAGCTGCTGATTTTGTTCATGTGAGTGCTGCTGGTGGTTGTGCGGGGGCCAGTAAAGGCACTGTTCTTTCTTCGTGTTGTTCTGTGTTTTTTGTGCATTTGCATCTCTGAGATACAGGCTTTGCTGAGTGGAGGCACCCAGGAGCTGGAAACCTGGCAAAGAGGCTGGTGAGGGAAAACCCCTCGGGTCTTCAAGCCCACAGGATCACACTTCTGCTCACAGGATGATTCCTAGAACGAGCCTTACAAAACAGTGTTCCTCACATGGGGACTGTTTTAGGGTATCATAATGGCTTTCCTGGGGGATTTCTTACAAGAACTGCAGGTTTCTGCAGGACAGGCATTTCCAAGAGGTATTCAGCACCTTGCTGTAGTTATGGGACAAGATAACAGTACTGACCTGTGTAACCATATTAAACACTGACCACTTATTTCTACTGAAAACTTTGAATGTGACTGGTAAGCTACAAAAAATAGGAAGCCTTCATCCAAAAGTCTTGGGAAGTGCAGTCTAGCACCATATCTTCCAAATATTAAGATGTGTGCTCATATTCATATTCTGCATGAGCTGCATAGCTGGTGTTTGATGGTGCGTGTCTCCGAATCAACAGTGAAATGAGCGGCCTAGATAGATTCATTCTTGTAATGTGACTATAAAGTGGAATTTGCTTCTAAAACACCATGACATTGATTTCCCACAAAGTGACAGTCTTGTCTCATTACCTTGATTCATTTGTTGTCTGATGGATTTTAATAGCAAAGATCTGAATTTCAATGATTACCCCCACCCCAAAAGGAAAAAGTTGAGAGCTGTGTCACATCAGCAGTTTCAAAAAGAGCCAGTGTTTGGGAAGAAATTCACAGTATTGGAAGCCTGATGGCAGCAAGTCTCAAACAAAAGGGAAGTATTGAAGATGGAGAGATAAGGGAGAGAAATGTTGGATGGGAGAGGCATTAGTATCGAACAGGCAGGCACAATGTCCCTATAAACAAAGAGCAGCTCTGTCTCTGTGTCCAAATATCTTTTGCTCTGACTTACCCCTGCCTGTGCTGTCGTACTATTTCCCTGAAGCAGTCTTTCTCATCTTTGGGACTTCACACAGTGTATTTCATGTGCCACAAAGACTTACAATTCCAGTGGGATGAATTTGACTTAGGAACATTACAGATGCTGTTTCTGAGTAGATGGAGTAAAAGTCCCCTGCACTAAACATGGGAGAAAGAAAGAGTGACTATAGCATGTGTAGAGAACATCCAAAGGAATATAAGGAAGAGGAAAAAAAAACCCCTTGGGAGTGGACAGAGATAGCAAGGTGAGGTTTGTTCACTGTGTTTTAAGTTTCCTGTTACATCTTAGTTATCTGAGATCTCTGGGCTTATCTCCCTAAAAGTGGCAGCCAGGAAATTACATTCTCACTGTGCTGCTTCATCAAAGTGATGGCTGCTGTTTTAACAAGCAGCATTAGCCAGAGATTGATGGCCCCATTTGCAGCATGAAAGATCAGTGCTGTTCGCAGCAGTGAAGGTCTGAGCTCCCTGGGGTTACTGCTGACAGGGGCATGTCGGGCAATTGCCAGGGAGGCAGAGCTGGTGGAGAGGCTGCTTCCCCGTATCTGGGCATTACACTGGGAACATGGGCATCCCCACACCTCCCACATTGCCTGCTGGAACACTTGCAGCCCTCCCCTGCACTGGCACAGAGACTGAGTGCAAGTGAGGATCGTTCTTTTGGGATTCCTTGTAGTGGTGACCATCTGTGTCACAGTTTGAGGACCCAGAGACAGAACACCCTCTCTGTTCCAGCAAATTGCTCTCAATGCCAACAGTCCAAAGTCCAGCCCAACCCCGTGCACCTTCTCAACGCTAAATGATGCAGGTTATTTTGCTAGCACACATTCACAGGCTTCACACTTGCTGCACGAGGGGCTGTGCACCGCAGATGCATTTCAATCAGCCTGCCATGGCCAATGAGTCACATTAAACACCGCTGTCCCCCTGGATTTACCTGCTGTCAGCCTACTGGCTAACGTGGGAGCCTCTTTGGGCCAGATGCTGATGTTTTTATTCACAGCCATTTCCTCACCCCACAGCTCTCTACAGGCACAGTGTGATCCCCCTTTCTGCATCTGCCCTTGTAGGAAGCTGTTCAATGTCCTTCCCACAAGAGTGTTGTCTGTGTGGAGCAGCAGCGTGGCTGGGTGATGAGAGGTCAGATCAGACCTTCCCCTGGAGGCATAAGTCATCTGTCCCATCCACGTCATCTCTCCCAGACCACTAGGTTGCCTCAATCCAACACTTCTGCTTGTTCTTGAGACCAAAAGGGTGACAGGGAGGATATGGGGTCGGTCACTGATTCGGTCTATCAAAGCCTATACACACACTGCTTTTGAAGTCAAGGCTCAATCCACTTGGGGAATGCTTCATGTGCTTGTTGGATGGGGAGCCAACACTGGCCTGTTGTCACTCCTTCTCCAATGAGCTGACATGTAAGGGTCAGGCACACCCTTTGAATCAGGCAGTGGGGGTGGTGGTCATAGGGGGGATAGCAGAGCTCATGAGAGGAAAAAGTGACAGAAGATTAGGGCAGATATTATAAACATACAGTCAAAGGTGGCAATGGTGGGGTGAAGCAGTGAATAACAAGAAGAGCTGAATCTTCTACAGTTTTCTTGCTGAGAATCTCTACAGGTAGGTCAGCATAAAGTCTGTGCTCTTGTGTCAGTTGTGGCCACATTCATGTTTACTGAACTGCATTGGGTTTTATTACTGAAGACTGCAGCTGGATTCATGGAACTAAAATATGTGATTTTCCTCTTTCAGAATTTCAAGCAATTTTCAGATGTTCTTAGCTGATCTTCATGCTTCTAAGATCCTGTTTCTGACCATCTGTCTCCAATTAGTCCTCTCAGCCCTGCAGACTTCTCTCTCTGCAGTGCTCACACATCTTTTTTTCCCACTCCATTATTAATAAAAGGAACATCAAAGCACTCTCAAAGTATCATTTTCCCTATTTGAAGAAGGATAACTTCATCCATCTGGGAAGAGGTGGGACAAGACAAATGAATCTTTTCCCTGGACTTCTCTTAAGAACCACTATTTTTTTTTCTAATGTGTATAAGGTGACTGAGTGTCATGGCAGAGTTCCTGGGCCAGACACAGAATAAGGATTCAGGAGATCTGGGTTCACTCTTAAGCTCTGCTAAGTCATTCTGACTCCTACCTGTTCAATAGATAACACCATCTGTATCATTACTTTCTTTTTCTTCTGGTGCTGCCAGGACCTGAGCAAACAAAATGGGCTCTGCACACTCTGCCCCCCTGCTCCTGGGACCATGGCTGTTCTCAGGAGTGGCTCCAATACAATGCAGATGTAACCTGAGATTATGGTATTGGGGAAAAAACTTTGTCCTAAAGGTACCCTGAGCTCAGACTCCTTGTCTTGAGCTGTGCTTTAGGTGGGTTGATGCCTGGTCCTGTACCTGCTGATACTGACCTCATTTCCCTGCTTGATCTTGAACCTTTCTCATCAGCACAGAAGTGTTCAGTGATGACTGCTGCCTGTGCTTGCTCTCACTGGATGTGCTCTGCCCTTCTCATTCAGGTTCTGTCGGACTGTCTTTGTTAAAAAAGGGAAAATGGAATTCTTGTGAACCAGGTCTTGTCTTTCTGACGAGAAAGTGCCCAGAAGAAATGAGGTGAACAAAGAGTTCTTCCTCTTTGAAAGTCCTTCCCAGCCTCTGGCACTTTAGGTAGGACCTGTTGAACCTCAAGGTACAGATGTACAAGCCTATCTTCTCTCACGGTAGTGAGTGTTGTAGACGTTTGTGTGCCAAATAACTCCAATTAGCTCCCCTTCCCTGCCTCTCATGGATTCAAAGGCCATCTGTCCATCTTGGTTCATTTTTTCAAGGGCAGATTCCCTGCCAAAGTATATGAAATTTCTACCATTTTGTCCATATTGGGCTATTTGGCCTATTTGTCCAAAGGACATTAGTTTGAAGATATTTACTTGAACATCTCTGGATTTGTTAGCTGACTCCTCTGTTTCATTCTAGATGAGGAGAGTTAGCTTTATTGTAAAGTGCTTCCTGTACAATGTACACACTATACACATAAAAGACAAGCCTAAAGCAGCAAAGAACAACCTTTCAATAACTTTTATGGCCTATTAGCCACACGATGACTCCTGGTAGGTAAAAGAGACACTCAGAGAGATCTCAGAAAATCCCACAAAATTGCTTCTGAAAGTCTTTGTAAAATTGTAGGCTTGTGTGTGATTTGTGTAATTAATGGACAGTATTGTTTGAACATGGCATGGTTGTTAAGGATGACATGCTCTGCCTCACCTTCGTATTGTGTAGGAACATGCTGAGATTAATTTAACATCTACTGTCCATTATTTGCAGAACTCTGTGCCTAGGCTTGGATAGTTAATGAGTCCCCTGGAGTCCTCACTTCCAGCTTTAATTTTCTCCCTTTCTGATCAGAGAGGAGTTAAATAAGTGAAAAAATCCTATGAACAAGGGGAGAAAAGGAGGTTAAAATTAACATTTGCTGTATTTGGGGTGAAGCTTTGTTTTCTGCCTCGGGCCTTTGTCCTAGACAAATGTGGGTCTCTGAAGACAATGCCAAGTCCCAAAGCAGTGTAAACCAGAACAGGGTGCTCAGGGCATGACCGCTTAGCTCTCAGCTGACTCATTGTCCACCTGAAAATAGAGCTTCATACATTCCTCTTCTCTCTCATATTAAAGGAATCTCCCTATTGTGGAATTACAGAATTGTTTAGTTTGGAAAAGACCTTTCAGATCACTGTATCCAACTGTTAATCATCCTTGTTCTTCTTGCCAGTTCTGCCTGAAGAGCCATATCCATCCATCAAATGAGCCTGTAGGCACCATGTGACAATGATCCAAATGACTTCATAACCATGGAATGCACTCAGACTCCTAATTCCTCCTGTTTGTTCCCCCTGCTGCATGGATTAGTGCTCAAGCACTTCAGAGACACATCCATTTAAAAGAAGAATATGTGAGAGCTTTCTCCCCAGCAGGGAGACACCCATTGCTGTTACTCAGCACTTGCCTCACTCTCTCTTCTATTGTCACCATATGATTTAGGCTCAGTTGCCTCCAACGCTGCTCAGAAAGCAGCTCCCAGCCCCTCCTCTGACATCATGGCACTAAATCTTTTCTGTAGCTGCTAATCTGAAAGTGGAGCAGCAACCTTCCTCCTGGTGCCTGAAGTCACCAACTTACAGCCTTTTCCATCATGGGAGTCTTTTTCCCCCATCCCACTGAGTACAGGCTCTGAATTTTCTTCCTGCTGTGCCATTGAGTGTTCAGAGTCCTGGAGAAGATCCTGTTCTCTTTTCTATAACATCTGATGCTGTGCAGACTTCCCATCTCCTCCCACACTTCTCCAACAACTTCCTTCAGGCAGGAAGACCCCTTCCCCTGCTCCAGCCTCCCAGAGGAGTTCAGCCTGTGTTGGGGCAGTTGCTGATGGACTCTGCTGCATCGCCACCAGTCCCCAGCAGAATTTCTGGATTCCTTCTATCTGCTCTTTGCAAAATGCTGCATCAGTTTGCACCTTCTGCTGTAGTGGTGCAGCCCAGTTTTTGATTCTGTGTCACAAAGTGCAAACTTAGGTGGCAGAGACAAAAAGCCTTCCTTATTCAGGAGTTCAGGGGCACAGGAATCCTGGAGCAGAAGAAGACTGAAATGGCACCCCTGCAAAGTAGAGGTACTTCCTCCTCTAACCTCCTCCTGTCTGTGTAGGTCCCTCTGTATGGAGCTTCACCACTGTCTCATCCCCTTCCATTTCAGTGCAGCCAATAAAAGCCCAGGCCTAGGCATTTATCTGGCATGCAAAAGTTTAGTCAGAGCTCATTAGGTCAAACAGTGTGGTTGTAGTTGCTTCACTGGTAAGGCATTACTGCAGTCAGGCAGAGGACTTCTGCCTGGACTAAAAGTCATAACATTTGATGACTTCTGTGCAAAAATGTAGGCCAATGCACAACGTGAGCTGGTGTTTGACAGGGAAAGTTGCAGTCCCATCCAAAGTTGTGGTACCAAAGGAGGGACTTCCCTGATATCTCTACAGGATCATTCCTGGCTGGGGTGTGCTGAAGTAATTCAACTTCCAGTGGAGCTTGTATTAGCGATATCTCTGCTGCATTGGGTCATGACCAGAACAGTTTTCTTCCATGTGCAACTATGTACCTTGCTGCTGCTGATGTGTCCTGTGGATACCTTTCACACACAGCAACTGAAGGAGCCATGAAATTCTTTCCTGCACAGTGACAGCTGATTGAAGAAAGCTGCTATCCAAGGGCCAGGCTGGAAGAAAGTGTGGGACATGTGGATGGAGCAGATCGTGATGTTCTCTGTGTTTTGGAGAGAGGAGGGAGAGAGGACAGAACTTGGTAAGGAAGTAGAGAACAGGAAAAATGTATCTTTCTGGCAACAATGAGAGGAGAAAGCCAACTTGTACTCTCAGGGCAGAAGAATGGAACAGCAGGCTTGGAATTAGCAGATAAACTGTTTTCTTTCTGAAACTTTGAATAAATAAGATGTTGAGATGTACCCTGTCAACAACATCCAAGAAAATCTGGCTCACGCATTTTCTTGTTCTTGCCTAAACAACACTACAGGCTATACAAGAGCCTAAAATCTCTGAAGACAGGTTTGCTGCTTATTCCAGGAAAGCTAATGATATCACTGGGAATAGCTTCAGGTCAGACAGGGCTTGATGTAACAATGCATGTGTAAGATTTCCGAGCTTGATGCCATCTGCTCACGGAGAGCACTGGATCATTGTAAGGATGTCAACAAAGGCTTGGGAAGCTTGTGAAAATGAGGAAGGAAAACAGCAGGCTCCAGAGTGTAGGAAAATTACGATTTTCTGTGTGGCTGTTGCTGTCATGAGATTGGTCAGTAATTTTTTAAATTCTACTCCCTTCCCACTGGCCATTGGGAAATGTTTGCAAGAGGAGAGACTATGAGTGAGTTAAACTGAGAGAAATATGGCAATGGCACTAGCAAGCTGTTGGGGGTTGGGGTCATTAGAATTTTTTCTCCATCCCTGTTACTAAGAGACAAATGGCTAGGTGCTCAGAACTATTAAGCTTGTTGTAAAAGACAAAGACTATGGCTGGGTGTGGTGAGGTCCAGGCTTGGTGGGGGGGGGGCAACACCTCGTTGGGACGGACACTGGTTCGTGGGACACCGGGAGGAAAGGAGCTGCTTTTCTGGGCTCGGNTGGTGGGGGGGGGGCAACACCTCGTTGGG
>VZRO01004626.1:0-22385 GCA_013397915.1 Daphoenositta chrysoptera
GCGCCCCGCCGCTTCCCCCGCACCCTCTCCTCCCCGGCTCCCCGACGGTTCTCGCCCAGCCCGTTACCTCCACCTGCCGACTCAGCTTCCCGAGTCACCCATCCCGGGTCTCCAGCCTCCCCCCAGCACTAAACCCCTCTCCTGACCAAGTGCCGAGGCGGGGAAACCACCCCTCCAGACGGGCCTTCTGCCCTCGGTCCAGGGCAGCGGGGACAGCCCCGTCGGGGCGCAGCACCCCCTCGCCCTCCCGAGCGCGCAGCTCCTCACCGCAGAGCCCGTCCCAGTACACAGGGCGCCTGCTTGCAGCACACCGAGACCCGCGGGAGCCGGAGCCGGCTTTAGCAGGGCTGGCCTCGGTGGGCACCCAGGGCCAGCAGCCTGTGCGCGGTCCCGCGGGAGAGGGCAGCGGCACAAGGGCTTAAGGGAGAGGGCGGGCGGTCAGCCCAGGGAAGGGTGCGAGGCAAGCGCGATCACACCTACTTTAAAATACACTTGCTTCAGTTTTTCAAGTTCTCTGTCAGGCCCGTACCTGAACCGACAGGAATGGGAACTGAAGTTATATCTTTAGTAAGTTTAGCCCAAGCACCCAGATCTAACACTAAGGCTGTTTATGAAGCTTTATATGTGTGACATAGAAACAAAATCACTGCTTTCATAGTGCAGAGCAGAAAGCATACTTGAAAGAGACAAAGATGACAAGAAGCAAGAAAAAAGAACATGTGATTAAGTCTGTACAAGATTTAATTTTATTTGATGCTTTATTTTATATTTACACATTTCAGTGTCCTTTCATTACTGTAACTTAAAAAAATACGGATAGAAAAGGCCATGGTTTCTTAATCGTGCAGCCGTTGACTTCTAAACTGACTGTAAAGAAGCGAACGTACTTTCCTACGGACTTATAGCTTGCGCTACAATTTAACCAGCTGTTATTCTTTGCAAACTTTGGAGACACTTTCTCTTTCACCGTTTCTCTCAACACCCCGCAGTGCTTTCACAAAGCATTTCTCTTTGCCTTGGCAATCCTTCCTCGTAGATTGCCGAGCCAAGAAGTGCCCTCTTACCCTGCCACCGTACCGGGCTCCTTTGTGTCTCAGACCTCCCTCGAATCCTTCCCGATTCTGCTTTATTAATGACAAAACCAGTAAGAAACGCGGGGCAGGCAGGACTCCAGGAAACTGTCCGCATTTTATCATGTCCTCAGACAATACGTAGAGGCAGGGCTAAATCCGCTCGGGCTCCAGGATAGCAGCGCGGAGCCCTTCGGCATCCTGCCACCTAGTGGAGCCGGGCCCGGGGCGCCAGCCCATCCCGCACCGCACCGCAATGCTCCCCGAACCGCACCGCGCACCGCACCGCACCGCGCACTACACCGCACCGTAATGCACCCCATACTGCACTGTGCACCGCACTGCGCACCACACTGCACCGTAATGCACCCCAGACTGCACTGAGCACCGCACCGCGCCGCGCACTACACTGCACCCCGCACCGCACCGTAATGCACCCCAGACTGCACTGTGCACCGCACTGCGCACCACACTGCACCGTAATGCACCCCATACTGCATTGTGCACCGCACCGCACTGTAATGCTCTCCGTACTGCACCGCGCACTGCACCGCGCACTGCACCGCACCCCGCCCCGCACCGCAATGCAGCCGGGAGAAGGCGAGACCAGCTTCTCCGGGCGTTCGGAGCAGGGCGCCTGGAAGGCACCTCCGCCGCTCCCTGATGCAGCAGTGACAGCCCGCCAGCCCCTCCAGAGGTCAGGGCGCTTAAGTAGGAATGCGAATCAGGATTCAGACCCGTCCCTTACGGGAGCCGGGGCAAGGCTGGCATCCCACAGGCTCCATCGACCTCTGAGAGAAGTTCTTTGGGTAGGCCTTGACATGTAGATCACCTAGACCTACTAAGTTTTTACACTTCATTAAAAAACGGTGAAAAGTTAATTTAAAAACAGAATCGGAGAATCAACTAGGTTGGAAAAGACCTTTGAGATCAGTGAGTCAGACTGGAAAACCAGTCTTTTAAACAGTGTACACTAGCCTGCTACAGGCTCTTTCCCTTACTAGCCTTTGGATCTCTGGTGCAAGTGAATAAAGCAGAAACTGAGCAGGGGATTAGATTTCTCTTTTTTTTCTGCAATTTACATTAGAAAGTGAGGTATGTAAGTAATTTGAAACCATTAGTGGATCAGGTCCAAGCTAGTTAAAATGTCAATGGGTAATGAAGTATTTTTCATAACAGTATCTCCCTGTGGCTATTACCATAAGAGCTGATTTGCACGCACTTGTACCAAATTTGGGACTAACAAAGACATCCCATCAATCATCGTTGATTATGTAATTTTTCTTACATTAAAAACTCCACGAACTTTCCCTAATTTTGAACTCTTCTTCTCTAAACTTAGAATATTTCTTTGCCTACTTCCTTAAGTACCAGCTATGGCTATGTTCACCAAAACCCACGGAGTGATGACTTACCTGCTTTGTGATCCTATAGTTTTGCAAATAAATCAGATGCTTTCACATACGTACATCCCACAGTCAAAAACTCCTAAACTCTTGGTTGTGTTTTATGTATTTCTTGTCATTTTTCTCTCATGTATCCACAAAGTTTCCACTGGTACATTTCCTTGCTTATGTCAGAGTCCTAATCTTCCCAGGGATCTTGAACATACTCAGCTGACATGAATGTGATACTTGACATTAGCATTACTGCAAGTAGGAATAAACTGTAATATTTCTGTTCTTCTCTAGGGACTGAAATACCTCCAACTTTAGTATTATTTATGCATTTCATTTACATGAACTTCTTTCACTTCTATAGAAATGCAACTTGATACACTGAGACAACAGCTACTTTATCCTTTAGATGTATCCACATCCACCATCTGACTTGACTCTGAAGAAAACACGGTGAGGCCGCGTTAGACACCCAGGCTCGAGAACAGGAGGATGAGTAAAGGCTGGTTCCCTGTGCCATCACCATGGTAGCTCTGGCTCCCACACTCGTGCAGGGGTAACTCAACCAGGCGAGAGCCAACGGGCCGTGGGCAGTCTGAAGTCAGACACATGGGAAACAGACTGGCTGGTTGGATGCTTCCACATTCATGGCAACTGAAAGTGATTTATGCCCTGAGGGCTGTACCTTGACCCCTCTCATGCCTGTGGGTACATGTTCCCATTCTGCTCCAAAGCCACCAGACTGCATGTAAAGCTGTTTAAGGCTTCTGATCTAGCTGAGAACCCCACCTGCCCCTTCACTGGGATGTGAACTTGGGAGGAAGAAAACTCAGTTAGCGCTTTTGCCAAGGTAAGTAAGGGTATGAACCTCTGGTAAGGGGCAAGGCAGAGAAAGGCAGGGCACGTGGAAGATTTGCTTTAGATGCCATGAAGCCACCAAAACAGTTTTGCATTCCCTTTCCTAGGTACAGCAATATACTGGGGGACTGGAGCTCTTTTGTTTGTTTTTTAATCCAGCTGCTGATTTTCAAGAAGAGGAGAAGAAGATGGTTTAGTTGATTGGTAGTGATTGTTCAAAGGTTGGACTTTATGATCTTGGAGGTCTTTTGCAACCATAATGATTCTATTATTCTAAAAATTTAATTATAGTTGGATTTTTTATTAACTAATGTCACTGGACAAAGTGGTAGAAATTCTTAGTAGAAAGAGAAAGCATGTTCATATTAAATACAATCTCCAATCTCCTGAGAAAATGAAGCTAAAGAGATGTCAAAACTAACACTTTTTTTTTTTTTTTTCCGAATGTCTCATTCAACCCCAAAGAAGTCTGGTCTCTTTTCTACATTTCTTTTTCTTTAATAAAAGCAGAGAACTTTATCCACAAATCTGACCCTGGTCTTTCTCTCAAGCTTCCCTGTACACTCAGTTGGACTTGGGTTCCCTTCATCATTCTAAGTAATTTCAACAATGGTGGGAAGCCTTACTTCACATCATCTTAGAAGAATGGCCTTAGCATATGGGTCAGGTACAGCTCCTCACATGTCTTGTGAGATGGCTTACCTTCATCTAACTTCCAACTTCTCTTACAAGCAGGGAAAGTAGTCTGGCCAGTTTTCCATAGGGTGAGGCTTTATTCTACCCTACAGATGTCATTTACAAAAAATTGATTACTCTGTCTCAGAGCTGCTTACACACACTAAAAAACTACTCAAAACAGTAAAGCAGCAACAATGAAAGAACTCTGTCAACTACAGTTTAAAGTATATGTATAATTTATTATTCAACAAAAGCATTCTACCTGATGACTTATAAGTATCTACTCTTAGTTGTTCAAGTCCCCACAGTATTCTCTAGTTGTGGACAAATTAGCAACATCTTACTTTTCATACTGTTTGTCAGTTTCAGCTTATTTTACTATGAATTCCAAAGAGCTTCTCTATTCCCAGGAAATGTATCGAAAACTAAATCTTAACCAAGATAAAAGATATAGCAGCATTCACTTGAAAAGTAAACTATTCCCACATATTTACCAGACAAATAAGTCTTTGAGTCCACATTCATAATACTTTTAGAATACAGATGGACATGCAGAAGATGCCAGACTGACATTTCCACAAGCAAAAACTGTATTCCAGTATATTGTCTTAATACTGCTAAAATCGATTCAACCAATGCTTCAAATATTTGTAGATTAACTTTTGTGATCTGTGCACAGTGGATACTTTCGACAAGCAGAGTTATGTATGCTTTCCCACACTGCATCACCAGTATCTGACCATGCTAATTCAATGCAAGGTCTCAAAAAATATGGAAAATAGTTTAATATTCCAGAGAAACTTAACAGATCTTTTATGAGGCATTCATTTCTGTGGCACAACATATTGAGCTGGGAGGTGAAGTACCATGAAAGTACCAGATCTTTCATTCTGGACAGGTAAATGGGCAGACCCCATTTTGGTAAGATCTTACATGGAATTCACAAGAGGGAGAACAATGAAGAATAAATCACAGGCTTAACATAAGAATAGCAGACTAGCTGTGTGTTGGTGTTCAGTATGGTGCAACTCATACTGAATTTGCAGAGGTTGATTTCTCAGGCACTACAGGCCAACTTCTTCAAAGCACTTCAAATTGCACACAATTTTCAGCAAAAATTGTAACTCCACACTAGATGGAACCATCAGAAAAAGTCAGAAGTTCATATGCTGTCATTTGGTCTATGGAGTTAATAACTACTACATAAATATCTTTTAAAACTGGAAGGTATTTTCAAGCCTTTTGAAATTGTTGACACACAATAAGGGAAATGAAAATGTATTATTTCCTTCAGAAGCACATGATTCTGTGACAACCCATTTCTATCTAGGGTGATGTATCAAAACCAGTATAAACTTTTAGACCTACTGAAGTGCCATTTTGACCTGCCTTTCTACATGATCTATCAAAGTACTGACTGAAAGCTTGCTGACTAAGTTTATGTCAAATAAAGTCCTGAAGAATCTAGAATCTGAACAGAGGAAGTTCAGACTTTGGCCTTGATTACATAAGAAAATCATATTACTCATTTTTCTAAAAGATTTCCTAAAATTGTGAAAGCCCTCTGCTAGTAACCCTCATAATATCAAGATTCGTGATGTGTTTCAACAGTTTGGACATAGCTTAATCAGAAACAATAACTATCCTGACAGATAGGGTATCTGCACTTAAAAAAAAAAAAAAAAAAAAAAAAAAATTGAAGCTAATGGAAAAACAATAGGTACCAAATGTAGGGTACATTTTTTCACTTTACACTTGATAAAATGTATTTGGTTCTTTGGAAGTTGCAGTAGAAAATAGTTTTCTGAAAACTACAGGGTTTGTTTGCTTTCAGTCTTGAGTAAGTGTGAGGGGAGTTAAGAGCCTGAAAATCCACATCTGACAAGCTTGCAAGGTTTATGTTTCCAAAGATAGCTTTAACTTCTTCCTCTTCATACTGTCATGTAGTAATCCCAGAACAATGGTATTATTGAGGTTAAAAGGGCAAAAATCCAAGACTGATACCTTCTGTGACTCAATAAAAGGCACACGCCGGCAATCTTAAACAGTTGAGCAACAAAGATTATTGAACTACCTAGAGCATAACAAAAAGTGCTTAATTATTTACAACTGCTTAAAAGAGAAAGAGCTTGAGTTCCTGTCAGAGCCCTGAGACTGGAATTGTCTTTACTGGAATGCTACTGCAAAGATCATGCAGTATAAACTCTACCATGCGAATCCATGCAGCACAATGGATCCTTAACTCATTTCTTTTTGAAAGTGGGTGGCTTAGTTTGGCGTATGCTACTCTTGCCTAAAACAACTCCATATGAGTCCAAATATTTTCTGAGCTTAATGGAAAAAGTTGGAAGCAAACCACCATTATTCCAGTAAAAAAAGAACTGTAAGACTTGGTATTTTTTTCTAGTCTTGAAATAGTCTAAAATTGCCTCTGCAATTGCCTTTTCAATAAGGAAGTTGCCATAATATTCAGAATAAAAAAATAAAATAAAATAATTCTTTTAAAAAAAAAAAAAAAGTGGGGTAATCACATCCCCTAAAGATATCTAAGAATTTTGAGCTCACTGTGTGGGTAAAGGGGCAGACAGGGCTCCACACGAAGACAAAGGGCTGGGCAGCCTACAATTCCCTGTTTTCTGTGCATTTCTGTCAGCATTCTCAGCCCACGTCCATCCCATTTCCATAGGCCATGCTGAGATCCAGGTTAGTAGGTTAAAACCCTGTGTTTAGTCAGGCTTCAGAAAACCAATAATCTTTTCAAGTACAAAAGAAGAAGGATTGGGTTGCTGACTGACATTTTCATAAAGGATTTTCTCCCAGCCAAAATGAGAAGTGATGTATTTTTTTTTTTAATGGCAGCTGTCAGCAGAATATCATGAGTTACTGAGTTTAATCAAAAACCTTTCACAGTGGACACAATGAAAAGTTTTTATGAGATTAAGTTTCTTATCATGAGATCTTGAAGCTACTTGTGCTAAGCCAAACAGGTGTAGCTGTATTTTAAATAGTTAAGATTTTTGAGGCTAAAAGAAAGACATCTTGAAATTGTGTAGATTTATGTCAAGCTGTGATTTACACAAGTGACAGCAGGAGAAACTGACCCTTATACAGCTACAGAAGATAATGATCTTTTTTCCCCCTTTATTTACAAAATACCCTATGACTTTTCTGCAAGAAAAAAGTTTATATTACAGGATAAGAATCATGTTAGACAGGGTAAGAGTCATGTTAGACAACCACAGCGCAGTGGTGTTATCAGGGACAAAGCAGGCATCAGTCTTGAAAGCTGTCCACAGAACTGGTTGATAAAAAAAAGGGAATTCTTGAGATATCAAGAATGCCGATGACACTTATTAATAAAAATTGATAAACTGCCAGAACATAAAGTTTGATCATCAAGACCAGCCTGCCACTGTTGTAAGTAAAACTGCAGAGCAATTCAATCCTACACACCTCTGGGTGATGCAGATCAAAAAATACTTCCCGGGGCTCTAGGCAAATTAAGGCTTATTGTGAAATACTGGCTATCACTGATAACACTGCAAAAATAAGGGAGCAAGGAATACATGAGTATATAAAGCAACTCAGGTCCCTAACTTTTGACTTATTTTACTAAAACCCCAAAACTTTAAGTACTGATATAATAACTGATATAAAAAGGAATAAAAAGCTGGTCAACCAGAGGTGAAGGCACTTTGCAAAGACTTAAAAAACTGGTGATGAAGTTCATGTTCCACTGAGTTCTACCCCTGAACTTGTGGCAGTATCTCCCATGCTTGGTAAGGGACCTACCTGGATGATCATCTGGAGATGTGTTTTGCTCTGCTAAAGCTATTTTACTTGAACACAGTCAAGCTCCCAGTCATGAGCTGCTTTGTGGAACCCAAGTTGCAATCCTTTATTTGAACTCTATCTTTCAAATGAGGGACAATGTGGTATTTGGGTTTGTTCGGTTTTGTTTCTTTGGGGTTTTTTTCCTGAAAGGAAAGGTATTATTTGATAGAAGAAAAACAAACAAACAAAACGAACCAACAAAACCAAACAAACCACACTCATCAGGTCTCTCAGTTTCTTACCACAGAAGAATGGGAGAATGGATAATCACAGTTTTCTTTGACATGAGACTAGAGAGACATGGTAATAATGGGTTCTGAGAGAAAATAAGAAAAAATGGACAAATTTAACAGCACTGAGCACTGAAATGACAGACTCAAACAGTTCTGAAGAGTTATCAGAGAAAGCATTTTCAGATTAGATTCTAAAATCTAAAAGGCTCTTTTAAAAGTTGTTTTATTTTCCTACCCAGGAGTTTCTATAATTGCCTAGCTACAATTAGGACTATTAAGTTGGTCAATGTCAGCACAATACTTTTACAGAAGTGTTTAAAAAGCCAGATATACACAAAAATTGTTATAACTAACAAACTGGGTTTATTACTTAAGAAATGGAAAATATTTGCAGTTTTATTTCTAACTGCATTTATCACAGAAATTAAAAACAGGAATTTAATACTCCAGCCTTACATAGACTTCTCCCTTGCTGGCTAACAAAAACTTAATTTACACTTCCCTGTGTCTGTGTGAAAGGAAAAATATGATCTATTCACGCACACTAATGCGTTATAAATTAGTATACCATTGAGGGAAATAACCTTCTGCAGGTCTAATTGTAGACAGCACAATGATAAAAGAGTGGACAACACAAAGTGTAAGTTATGACATAGAAACTAATAATTAAAATACTTTATTATATTGTACAGAAATGAAATTATTTCTCATCAAATATTTGTTTCATTCATTTTTTCTCAGAACAATAACATAGAAGTTAGAGAACTTGTATGAAGAAATTATGTATTTGAAACAATACACAGGAAAGACAAACTATATCAAGGACTTCTGTTTACACTTTTGCATAATACGTAAGTAAATGGAAATGCTTTTTTATTTGATGTATAGTTAAGCTGAGAAAGTCAATGACCCACAGCTGTGTTAAGCTTATAAGGGCTCAGGACACAAACAGACATGTACATAGGAAGGGAAATATTTAATGCATTTACAATAATTATTTATCAAAATCTGAAATGGCTTTTTCTTAAGACAATCTCTGCTTCTGTGAATTAGGAGGCAACATCTGCTATATGCAGTTTATCACAAAACCTCTCTATCGCCTCACTTTTTTCACTGTCATATCCTGTACAGGATCCTGGCTAGGGCTGGCAATCACAGTAGATAGGTCTGTCATATACATTTGGCAGCAGGAAACTAAAGATATTTTTATTGACACAAATAAAGACAATTTCATTCTGACAAATATAACACGGCTATAGACTCTTCTTTTAGAGCTGGAAAACAAGGAACAACATCTGAGCACTATCAAGAAAATTAAATAATATGAACACTTACGCATCTATTTGCTGTGAAATAATTTCATTTTGGAAATCAGAAATAAGAGGTATCTTCAGTTTATTTACTTTATTACTTTATAAGTTGTTTTCCCTATTATTGCGGTGTTACCTAAGGTCAGTTAAATCAGGATTCTAGTCTCTCTCCTCAAACTGCTTTCGTTTTGAGGGTCAGATACAACAAATAAGTTAGACGAACTTTCAGATTGCAAGAAAACCTGTAAAAAGAAGAGCCAGTAGCATGCATATTAAAGGCTTCTCTTTAACCTCACCCTTTATCCAACCTCAGCTACCTTTCTGCTTCTCTCAGTCAAGCAGACAAAACATACTTTTGAAAGAGCAGATTCATGCAGTTATACCTGGGTGGGAAGAAGGTGGCCTGGGGTGCCTAAGTGGAGAGAAGTCAGAAGCAGACATTTATGATTTTTAGAAAGAAGTAGTTAAACAGAGGTGTGGTGAGATTTCTAACTCCCTTCCTTAAGAGATGATTAAGAACATGAATAGAAAGACCAAAACTAGGAAAAAAAGTTGAAGGTTGTGTTTCCTGAATTCTAGATGCTAAGCTGAGAGTAGAAACACCGAAGGCTAGAAGAAAGGGAGTAACAGAAATAATTAAATTTTATTCTTCAAAGATTAAGCCAGGAAAGGAAATGAGAAGAGAATTTCTAAATGGATACCATGCTGAAAAATGCAGATATAACCACTGGTATGTGGCTGACACACTTCATTTTATGTACGTATTGATGAAAAAAAAAAAATTATAAATAGTAAAAAAATCCCTAACACCAAAATGGAAAACAATGTATCTGTCTTGAGATATGTCATAGGAATTGTGAACAGTGAGCATATGAGGAGGCAGCTTTCCTAAGCAATGAGACATTTCTTTACCATTCCAGCTCCTTCTCGTCTAACTACAAATGTGTTTATTCTACTACAAATGCCTGAGGAAAAGCTCCCTCTCAATAAAGAGGCTAGAACACCAAGTTCCTATGCCCAGTCTAGCACATTTTCTCTATCCAATGAGCTTGGGCTTGTAGTTTGTCACAAATAGTCTGCTTGGGCAGACAGAAACAGCAAACAGACTCCATTGCAAAAAAGAAGCACAGAAAGAATAACCTACACCTATCCAGACATTGCTGACCCCCAGCAACAACCTTGCTAACATCAGAATAAAATATGATCTATAGAACAGTGAAGAAGGAATATCCTCCATATAACAGAGCTCATGAGAAGGGGGTGCTAAAACTTTCTGTGTAGGTAGATCAATTGTAGACACAAAGAGACCAACTCATTTTCACTTGGGATATCACCCAGCAACATGAGATTTTTCTCATTATTCATGAGAAATTAAATTAAAACAAGTGTGGACCAGTGCTGCCCCAGCAAGAGAGCAACTACTTGGTGATATTTCCCTGCCTGGTCGATGATTTTCATGTACTGAGCTTCTATTAAAAAAAAAAAATCTCCTTTGTGATTTTCTGGGAGGTTGGCATTTTTTTTTTAATCATTCAGCCTAACCCAAGCCAGGATCCACACCCATCAGAGGCTTGCAAAACCCAGAATGCTTCAGATATCATTTATCTAAAAAGAGCCCTTAGATCTCACTTCCTGCAATTTTATATATATATATTTTTTTTTTTTTTTTTTTTTTTTTTTCCTCTGGAGATGAGGAAATGAGTATTTCTGCTTGTTNTTTTTTTTGGTGCTAAAAGAATGAAGGCAGAGAAAGGTAAATAGTAGCCCAAGCAAACCAAGTAGGATGTTTCTTAGGTTTCCACTGCAACTCAGTAACAGAGAAAGCATGTGATCCAAACCCAGCCTGATCAATCAAAAATATCTTTTTCCCTTTTAATCATCTCTGGATCAATTAGATGTACTACTCCCACATGCTTATGATTAAATTTATTTTCAAACAGCAGTTTCAATGCCATTAACTGAACACTACGTTACCAAATGCCTTTCCTTATACTTAATCCACTGTTCTCATTATACTTCTGTCATTGCTGTTTTGATCATTAACTGTATCACTAGAAGTGGCTTAATAATTATTCATTGCTTCTAGAAGCTTTAGTAAAAAATTCTTCCTGATTCCTCAGGTTTTCTGGGAAAAAAACCTCATTTTTATACCATTACCTGTTAAAAACTTTTAACACTATTTCAAGAGTAATCGTAGTTTTTAACATTCTCCTAAAAGTATTGCAACAAGTACAGCAGTGAGAGTAACAGTTCAATAGAGCAATTGGATGTTCATAACACAGTCATTACAAGAATCCATCTGTAATGAAATTTGTAATGAAAAGCAGTCCTTCTCAGGAGTCCTCCCAAATTACAGTGTAATGAATCACATGCTACTACTGTTTTGCAGAAAAACTCCCCAAACCAAGATCTGTATTTATCATCTTATGCTCAGATATAACACAGTTCCTCAGCACCTGCTGGTAATATATTAGACAGGTTCCCGTGTTGTGAATTTTTTCTTCCATTACTCTAAATTTCAGCGACACCTAGACAAAAAGAATTTGTATAGGAATTAAAGCTATGTGCCTCTGCATGAAAAAGGCCACTCACTTGAGCAAGACATGGCAGAAAAGTTCCTGTTGGCAGTATTCAAATAAACTAAGTTATGTCAGCAAAAACTACAATCAAGAATATTTTCCATGATCCAAAAAGATTGCTAATTGCTTTTTCTCAAATAAAAATAAAAAGTCTGAAATTATATAGTATGGGTACTAAACCAAGCATTCCCACTAGAAACCATCTAGGAACTATTACTTCAGAGGGATCCTGCCCTTCAAGCACACCATGCCCTGTCAATCGTAAATGCCTTGCTCTTACCCCGACACTGTATTCACTGCACCACCTTCTGTCTCACAGACCTGGAGAACAGATGAAAGCTAAATATCTTGGTACCAACTCAGGAAAGTGCTTCTGACAGATCTAAAGAGGCATGCAAGAAGTGGAGTTGTAATGACTTATTTTGCCAATATACATTCTCAATACCTACTCGTAGGCATCATGGTCCCCGAGTTAGCTGGGGCTCTGGCCAGTTAATGAGCAGTTAACAGCCACAACATGACATGCCGTGACTCTCTGCTCTTGGCTGGGACAGTCTTTCCCACACAGTGACTCGCAGCTTTGTAACCTCAAAGCCGTAACCTTAGAACGTGTTGCAAAATGATCAGCGGTGCCATAGGCAGGTGAAACAAAAGACTATTTTGCTAATGCATACAAATAAAGAGGCTGGAATAACAGGTAGATGTTAAACAGAAGTTATATTTACATACCAGAAGTAGAAACAATGCAAGCAGGAGAAAAAAGATAAATTATTCTAAATTATTTGAAAGCATAGACAACCTTAACATTGCTTCCAAACGTAATGAAGAAATCTAATTCCTTTTTTCCAGACTAATGCTCTTCAAGCTAAAATACACTTAAAAGATTACATTAATTCCTTAAAAAAGTAGCTGCTTTCAACAAACGCTGCTGTCTGACAGATTTATTTATAAATACTCATACTGTTATAAATACATATTTTTGTGTTGGCTTTTCGCAAATAATGAATGTTATGTGTATGGTATTAACCCTTACGTTGTAGAAATGTAATCATTATTAAATGCTTTTTCTTTTGTTTTACCCTAGAAAATAGTTGAAAAATAGCTAACCAAAGATATGTTGAAATGCTATTAACAAACTATAAGCTTAACTAGATAAGCACAGATGTGATTACTTCAGCTTTTAGGAAGCAATAACTCTAACAGCCCCAAGGACAATCTCCGATAAACACAGAGAAGATAACTCCAGACCCCAGGAAACACAGATGATAACTCCAGACCCCAGGAAACACAGAAGTCATAACTCCAGCCCTAGGACAATCTCAAATAAACACAAAAGTGACAATCTCAGATAAGCACGATGTAACAGATTCCTGTTACCGGACATCTCTACCTACAAATCAACATACAGAAGAATTCCTCTCATATCTTAAAGGCCATATGTTTTTCAAGAAAGAGTATGAATATACATATTTGCTTATGACTATGTAACAGGCTGATGCAATAGAAATGTATATAAAGAGAGTGTCTCACTAAGGCAGTTGTGCTCTTGGCTCTGTGCCAAGGGTACCCAGCATCACCTGGATGCTGTAATCCTTTTACTCTATCTTTTGTCCCTTATTGTTCTTCTTTATTAAAAACCTTTAAATTTAGCAGGTGACTGGACTTCGTTTTTAACAATACTATACAGTTTAGGTAATGTAGATGGACTTAGATGATGTTTGTCGTATTTAATGCTTCTGTGAAAATCTGTTTTCCCAGCATGTATTCTTGATACAGAGCATCAAATATACATACAAAAAATTACAAACCTTAACTTAAACTGATGAAAAAGGGTCCTGAGAAGAGTCAAGGCTTATGGAAAAATAGAACTTTCCCATACAGGCCACCTAAAGCTATACACAATGTGTAATTTCAAGTGTTAGTTTCAGCACTAGTTTATTTTTGCTACAAAGAAATTATTAGCCCAAGAACATAACAAGTGCAATGATGTATTTTCTTTCTTGATGTGTCTTCCCCTATCTCTGAACAGGTACATTGATGGTTTTAAGACCACTGTTCAAAAGAACAGGTACTTAAGGACATGTGACAGACTAAGAGACATGTAACATGTTCCAATGTTTTTCTTTTAAAACATCTGGCAGGTTAAAAAAGCAGCAGAAATATCACGAGCTACTCTAGATAAATGAGTGTAACATACTGCAGTGTTTCTTATGACTGAAGATGAGAAAACAATACAATCGCATTACAAAGATGGAAACTAAATCTCAGAATTGGACTTCTTAACTACTGGAGTGCCAGCTATTGTCATTTCCATGGCTGACAACCAAATTTCCACTGACTTCAGATTGGGGAATTTTTTTAGTAGGGGCTAATGAAATACTGTTGTAGTACAAGACAAAGCTACATCACAGACCCTGTATGCCTAGAATTAGTGGCAAGCAGGCCTAAAACCAAATTATCTTATTAAGAAGTAAGCAGATGTGTTGTTATTTCCTAGGCTGGTACAATACACTTCAGGAGAAATCTATGTGACTTAATAGATTCTTAGCTAGTACTTGTTAAAAAACTCAGTCCATCTAATTTAGTATCTTAGAACTCCACAGTTGTTTCAATTTGAAGATCTCAAGTTGCTTTGCAAAAGTTACCAGATTAGGTGAAGTATGTACCAGCACTATGGTGTGTTTTAATAATATTTAAATAATAAATATTATTTCTAGGTTAGTACATAAATCCTAACAGCAATATGCATCAATAACTGGTACTTGATGCTTTTGAGTCACCCCGGATTATAATGCTTGTGTCTTTGACCACAGCAGTACTAAGCATATAAACCTGTAACTTCAGTATAAACTACACATATTTTCTAAACAAAGCTGTTGTGGAATGATAGAAACAACATTTTTCATTATATTTAACCACCATGCAAACAGCTTCCTGTAAACATTTAAAGCTCTACAAGCATTTGAAATAGAAAATAATTGTCTACTGTGACAGTCTCAGTTTCTATTTCTTTCTCCAGATTGCCATAATATTCCTATCATCTCAACCTAGTGAACATTTTTTAAAATGTTTTTTCAATATTGTACTTCTTTTTGTGCTGGTTCCTCTAAATGATTTAGTGTGCAGGCCTGAAGGCCTTCAGAGTTCAGTATAAATACAGCTTAGTAAAACATAAAATTTCATTTTTCATGTATTGATCTCATTTTATTGTAGCCAAAGCAAAGCCTAGAGAGGACTGTTACATTTTTAATCGTATTTTGTTAGTTACTGACATAACAGGGCTCAAGGAAAAAGCGATGACTTGCTAAAAAATGGTGGAAGTCTTAAAAGATCTTCCAAACAGCCAGCACTACTGAGCTGCAGTTTTCCTTGTCCACTGGCCTCCTCCTGACAAAGGGAACTTCCTCTGCCCTCAGCTTGGTAGAAATCAAACGTTTACCTCTGTGATGAGTGCAAAGAGCAACTTACTTTCTTTCCCTACACTGTCTTTTTTCCTCTTCGGATAAACCTTTGTGCAAACTTAACAGGTATTGTGTCATTAAGACAGCTTTCTTTCTTGCTGTGATACTTTCAGCTCCTGGTAAAACTAAGCAAGATCAACTGTACAGGCAGCAAAATGTCCCACGCAAAGGAGGAAATGGAAAAGTATGCCTTGTTCTTCAGAGCTGGAATGGAAAGGATAGTTAAAAGTAGGAATAAACAGGGAAGCAGATTAGGTAAAAGTAAAGTGAAAGAGCAGCTTATTTGTATTTCTGCTGAAGTCTTCTGATTTATTTTTGCTATTTGCATATACAGTGTTTGAAAAATTCCAAGTCTAGTAAGAAGTAGAATATAAACACTTCTAAAATCCATGTAGTAAATATGTGAACATTGCAAAGAAAAAATTCAAAGAACAAGCGCACTGAATTCCTTTTTTTTTCTCCACAACATTATGATACAGCCTTTAATTGTGCTGTCACCTCATCTAAACTTCTCCATCCCAGTCCAGATAACAGAAACCAAGTAAGTCTAAAAAACAGAAAACCAAACAAAAAAAGATGCTAGCTAGAACCATTAATTCCCCAAGGACTCTCCTAAATTCAAAATCAAAGGTTAGATATCCTGACACCCAGATAAAATTTCCATGTACCAGGAAAATCTTATTTAAAGCACACTGTCTTTTGTCTGTTCTTCTCAATGCTGACAATAATGAGAATCCCATCAGTGTCACTGCTGCAAGTTAATTCTATTACATCATTAATTATTTAAGTAGAGATACTAGCAAATTATGAAGCAGGTTAGTGGGAATATTTGCCTGTTACAAAATCCTGTCTACTTGAAATGACCAGTCAGAGCTTGCTGCCAAAGGAGAATGTGGAGATTTTGCAGAAAGTTAACCAAGAGGTTAATTGGAGGTTTGTTACAATTTGCTGATGGGAACAAGGAAATCTATGATCATGGATTATTAATGCAAGACAAATGGTCCATTTTTCCCCCATATACATCTGGATTTCAGATACATTCCATGATGAGTTTGGATGATCTGGTAAAAGAAATGGGTATTTCAAGGAGGAACATAGAAAAGAACTATATGGACAGAGGCAAATTTGTTTATTGCAGAGCCTCACAGGCAATTGGGATTCCACAACTTTAGTGCAAGATAAGTTTTGTAGGAAAGCATTATGAGAAAGAAATCTATATCAAACAGCTGTTGGCAGCTTATACAGCTGCATTAACAAGGAAGAAGCTATCTTAAATAACCTGAACAGTTCTGGTATATAGGATGATTAGGACTCAGGGCATTTTACAGTATCAAAGTAGATAGGAACTGCTGAGTATTTTACTGCACAGATTAGACAGAAGGTGTATTTTTTAATGTAGTGGTGCCTGTTGATTTCATGCACAGAAACTAATGAGGTTTTTGTAACAAGAGAACTGTTGGACCTATGGCAACAGCAACTTGAATGAAGGAGTTATATCAGTGGTTAGAGACTTAGGGAGAAAAAGCTGCAGATACATATACAGGATGCTATGTAAAAACATGATTCTATATGAGCACACAGGAAGCTGGACTATGGCAATTTAAATATTAGGGATTTACAAGAGGGAAGGAACCTTCTACTGTAAACTCAATAATCATTGCTTTAGAATCATAGAATTGTTACAGTTGGAAAAGATCAGAGTCCAACCATTAACCTAGCACTGTCATGTTTACCACCAAACCATATTCCCAAATACCACATCCACATGCCTTTTGAACACTAGAGATGGTGTTTCTACCACTCCCCTGGACAGCCTGTTTCAAAGCTTGTCCACCCTTTTGGTGAAGAATTTTTTCCTAATATCTAATCTAAAGCTTCCCTAGTGCAACTTGAGGCCATTTCCTCTCATCCTATCCCTTGTTACCTGGGAGAGGAGACTGAACCCCACCTCGCTACAACCTCCTGTCAAACAGTTGTAGAGAGCAATAAGGTCTCCCCTGAGAGAGACCTGATATTTTATATTATATATCTGTCACTCCAAGACACCATCCTAACTTAACAAACTCAAACAAAACAAGTCCAGGAAGACAACATTTGTGTGGGAGTTGTCACAATGTCCAGAGACTACTGGTAAGCAGCCCCAGCAGCTGTAAAAGTAAGAGATAAATTAAAATGAATTGGTAAACCTATGATAGCAAGGCCATTCAGTATGCAGAAGTGACAGTTAGATTGTATGCTTTGCTAACAAAAGAAAAGAAAGAGAAAAAAACAATAATAACCACCAAACATGATAAAGCAAAACCAGCTTTTGACTCAAGACCAGTCCCTTTTCCAAGAAGCTATATTCCTTTTGAATTGGTCAAAGCAAAATAAGAATGTGGCAACCAACAAAAATATTACATATATGAATATATTGAAATATGTGGATAACCTTCAATCTTGATAAAAGTGTTAAGACCAAGTAATATAACAGAATAGAAGGTAAATGGTGTAGAAAGCTCAAAGCAGTACTTGATCATTATAAACTGCAATTAGAAAATTCAAACATTTGAGTTTCTAAGAGACAGGCAGTACTATTCCAAGTGGTTGCCTGAGTACCAGCAGAGAGTCAACAGGCTGAAACAAGAAGGTACTCACCATGATAACGAAGTGGGAGTACTGCCAGTTAAGATTAAGGGGACGAAATAGCGTGAACAGAGTAGAGATAGTGGAGGAATGAGGAATTTTTAATAGAGAGGTTGCATCTAGTAGTATCAGGAATCGTTCTGACATGGACTTGCTACACAGACCAAAGCTTCTAGGTTATACAGAAAGAAGCTAAAACTCTGCCTGAGTGACACCAAAAGAAAAGAAAATATCTTCAACGTCCTAATTTTTGTTCTAGGTTTTTTTATACATTACTGTGATAATGAAAATATTTTCACAACAGGATTCAGGTTTACGTCATGTCCATGAATTCCCCACCTAGTATGGGGAATTTTGACAACGGTTTAAGGCTTCTACCAGAAAACAAATTTTACAAACAGAAAACCATTGTTATGAAATTTATACTTATGTGCTTGGCAGTAGATTGAAAGTTTTACATCATGTCCCATCCAGATAGATTTGGTAAAGTGTACAGGAGGAACACAGCTGAAAAAATGAATTATAAGCAAAACAGATAAAATGAAATGCTTTGCATCTTTTGTAAGTCCATTAGAATGATGACTGAAATAATTATGAATAACTCAATTTGCTGCAGAGCAGCAGGTCATAACTAAATTTCAGGATGGCAAAACTAAAACTGATTTAACACAAAGGGTGATTTCAGATCGCAGAAAGAACACAGACCATTTAAGTGCTTTTTAGAGGATAAGTATCCATCTTTATACTTGAAATACCTTAAAAATATATTTACAATATATTGGCTAAAATTAATCCAGGACAACATAAACTACTTTGTTTCCCATTTGTTTCACGAATGTGACCTGTTAAATTGCAATCACTTTCGCTACTTTATGGGACTTTTTTCAAATTATGCAAATTCCTGCATGTCCTGCTCTTAACCAAGGTACTGGTACAGCTGTTAGTTCACCATCTCCCAGTTGAACATTTGCTGGCAATTTGTCAGTTCTGTAGATCCAGAGCTACTAAGCCTCTCCAGGAATGAGGATCTCTTACACTTACTAAGTCTTTTCTTTCTGGAGCAACCATTGTTTGCACAAGGTCTTCTTTCTTTCTCTGCACAAATAAATTAGGACAGCATGAAAGGAATGTGTTCAAGATGTTTTATCATCATCCCATAGTGGGGTGGAGCTTTGTCAAAGTAATACCTAGCTAACATTAAAATAAAGAATCACTGAGCTTTTATTCTAAACAATGTTACCACAGATGGACATTGTATAAGAATACTGAAAGTATAGACTCAAACCAGTAGCTGTGATAGAGAACTATCACAGAATGTAGAATTCCACTAAAATGCTATTGCCATTGAACCTCTAAAGTATTGGCTGCTGTGCTGTTAGTACTGTTATTGACTCAAATTAAGCTTTACAGAGTCACTCTCTTTAAACATTTACCAATTCTGATTCTCCTTCCAAGAACTTTAGCAAGGTTAACATCCTTACGTATTTGCTGATTCAGCCTTTTGGTCTGAAATACACAAAACTGAACCAGTTAAAATATTCTGCAATATTCTGGCAACCACGTTTGAATAAAAATGCTTAGCTATGCATATATCAATTCCACATAAGATAAAACATGAGGTATAGATAAAAATACAGAAGAAATTCAACTAATTAAATCAATTTAGTACCAGAAGCAACCAGAAAAGGTTAAAAGTCAGCTGATGAATAAAAATCTAAAATATCTAAATGCAGGTATGGCCAGCAAGGAGGGTGGCTAAAGACAGATGGGAAGTGTATTAAGGAAGTTTTATTATTCAGAGCAAAACCAAGAATACTGTTATTTAGTGCAGCCTGTGACTGCTATCCTTATTATTCACTGTATTTTTAACACATATGTTTAGTATAGGCTGGCATGCAAGTACATGAAGATAGGCTACACAAAGATTAGGTATTTATTGTAGAGTAGGCCTTTAGTGCTTATTCTGATACCCCTTGTGATACAGGAAATTATTCTGGTTTCCCAGCTTGAGCCATTCTTTAATTGCCTCCTGCATGTAAAATAATTAGTGCACAGCAACGTGGAAAAGATGTTGGGAAGTCTTCCTATCACAGTAAGTACAAACACACTGATATTTGGCAAATATGGATGACAGCCAAGACTTACCATGCTGTCAACCAAAAGAAGTCTGCCTAGCTGAAAACTGAAGACAGACTTCAAGGTCACAAATAAACTGGAGTAAGAAGAATGCAAAAAAGAAGTAGGAGAGTCTACCTCAACAATAATGTCTGATTACAGTTCCAAGCAAATGCAAAAGGACAGATCACCTGCTACCAACTTCTGCATGATTGTCTATTGGGTACTCTGGCTGCAAGGTTCTTCTACACTGTGAGCTTTTGAAAGGAGTTGGGATTGTTTTTTTAACACTGGGTACTAGCAGGCCTGTTACTGAAGACGACCTGCCTAAAAAGTGCCCTTTGAGAAAGGTGCCCTTTGAGAAAGCATGCAGATTGCATTTGAAATGTCTGTTGTAACATTTTAATTTGGATGGGATATAATGGAGAGAAAAGGAAAAAAAATCACAAACCAACCAACCATCTCCAACTCTGAAACCTGAACCAGTACGAATAAAGCACAATTGTCAAATACTAAACAATTGGTAGTGCATTAAAGGTAATGAATCTATTGATAGTAGCAGCATCAGTTAGAAGTAACTCTCTTGGAACATGTGATGCCAGCTGTAAAAAGTCACACTCAGTTGTGTTTAGAGTTTAGCAGATGGGGACATAAGTTCTACTAGAAAGTCCATCTTTGGTAACACAGCTAAGCCAAATGATTAATAATATGGAAGCTTGATTCTGGTTATGGAGACTATTATAAAGTTAGATTCAATACAGATACAAAGAAACTACACAAAAATGGCATAAATTCTACTTTTCCTTTGCAGAGAGAAATAAGACATAAGATATATTAATAAGAAATACTCAGGCCAATAATAAAAAAACTGAAAACTAAGAATAAAAGTTAAAATTTTATAAGAATTGACATGCCTACAAAAACATTCAATTATTACACGTGGTAAACATTATATCTTCATTACCAAAATAATTTAAATATAGATTTAGTGTATACAGGTAAATCCAAAATAAGCATACAAAGCTAAGCCTTTATATAGCAGCATGTATTACAGTTGACACAATTTTAGCAACCTTTGCTCTAGGGAGGCTGCGTGAAAAGAAGGGAGTTTGCATTTCTATCCAGTTTCCAGTATTGGAAGTTTCCCTCATGGGAGTTCATTTAAAATGTTCACCTAGTTCTTACACCAGAATTCCTTACTGTCAATAATCTTTCATTATACTTTAATGCAAACAGGCTGTCATATTTAACAGACAAGCAAATAAAATCCAGAAAATGCAGCTATTAAAAATGTCACGCATGCACAATTGAAATATGCAGAACATGCAGGTTTCTTTTTTAATAAGAGCAATTTTTATAGCATTTAGTATGTTCCAAGAATAACCACAGCTAATCTGCAAATCCCAGCATGGTAAAAGTTGCCTTACACATTGCATTGCATTAAGAAACAAAACAAACGTTAAACAAAAAAATTTACTCAATAAATAAATAAATAAATAAGAAATCTTTCACAGCCACCTTCTGATCAAGATGAGGGTATCTTTTCTTTAAAATTAACTTCTTAACATTACATTTTTAAAGTGCCATGGGCACAAGGCCTTCACTTACCATTTTGTACTCTTCTCCAAGACCGAACTCCTCTTCTGTCAGTGATGCTCAGTTTCATTTCAGCCTGGGGCAAGGTCTGAGATGAGCTCAAAGAGCAATGTTGCCTGTGGATGAAACACAGAAAATCGTTCCTCATTTGTTCTTCAAAGCGTACGCGTGAACCTTGTGATGGATGAGATTATTGTCTGTCATTGGAAAGAACTCTAACCGCAGCTCTGAAACTTGAAGTGGTGCCCCGTGCAGCCAGGCCCGAGGTCGGAAGCCTGGCTCGCTGTGCGCGGCTGCTGTTCCGCTTCCCCCGCCCGTGTCCCCACCGCGGGCCCGGGCTGTGCGACACCGCGCGTGCACACACACAGGCGACCTCACTGGCTGCTGACCCCACTGGCTGCTGCCAGGTGAGGTGGCGTGGAAAGAGCATGCTAATGACACCAGCAACTAAAGAGCGGAACCAGCATCTTTTACCTTGAATCTACACATATACATCAGCTACAGATCTAAAAACACAACTTCACTCATCGCTCTGCTGCGCTTCCCAGCACCCACAAAGCAGCGGAGCCACGAGTGCGCCGTGTCACAGCCCCACGTGCTGCTAGCACCACTGTGGGTGATTTCCCTCA